>MU572929.1:127961-192961 GCA_024362625.1 Silurus asotus
TATATATAAAATTGCAATAGAGGGAATCGCCACCATTAATTTATTTAATTGAAGAGATCCTGGGCATTTGAAGATAATGGTGGTGGATAAGGGAATGATCGGCAAATAAAAAAGATGGTTGTTAAACAAGGAGGAGGCAAAAGATTTATAAAGATTGTGTATTTGCTGTGCTTTTGGGTGCTTCCGTGGAACTTCTATTTACATTAACTGCATTTAGCACATGCCCTTATCCAGAGTGACTTACAGCTGAGCAGTTGAGGGTTAAAGGCCATGCTCAAGGCTCAACAACGGCAGATTGATGGTGCTGAGATTTCAATTTTCCAAACCAGGTCAATTTCTTACCCACTGAGCTACAACGTGCCCTCTATATAGAAGTATAACATGTTTCACTGTCAGGTCTCAGTCGGCTGGAAACTTTATTTACATACTCCGATTATCTATAGGGTTGAGGGCCTTACTCAGGGGGACCAGAAGTGGCAGCTTGTTGTGGCTCGTATTTGAACCTTCAGATCCGAAGTCTAATGTGCAAAGTCCAATGCCTTTACTACTAACCATGTTTTTTTTTTCTTTTACTCTGTCAATGAATTTGTCACTTTTGATAATAATTCACCAGACATTACAGCATATCAGAATAAACATATAGACAACATTTCTAGTCAGATCATCCTTCCATCGAGTAGAAATTTTGGGCATTGACATGTACATCCTTAAGTAAAACGTGTCGATTACTAATACCTGTTTTAGTATCATGCATGTAACTGGACCTCACATCATAATATATAAATACAAAAGAATTGCACATTTTGTTATCTAATGAATGGACCCAGGGTGAGAATCCACCTGGGATGATGAGGATCAGGTGATCAGAAATGTCTCATGAGTCATGTTTACATCACTGACCCCCTCTGTCTCATCTACATTAGTCATACACATGTTGCCTTCTGCCTTGCTTCATCTGTGGTGTGTGAGAACCAGGAAATAATACACCAGAGGTAGAAAAAGACATGCAATATCAAGTATTGATCATGTCACCAAAACTAAGTGAAGTACTTATACTAGACAAATCTACTTAAGTACAGTAACTCATTACTTTCCATCTCTCCCAGTCCACAGCAACTGGCACAGGATAAGATCTACATCTATGTGAAAGGAAGCTGATTATTTAAGTAAGGAAGCCAGCTGTTTAAAATCAGTCACGTTCCTCACGCGCTGCCAAATCCCAGCTGACATGACGCTTAGCCAATCAGGTGAACGCAAAGAAAAAACTCAGCCAATCACATTTCACACACTGCTGATCTCTCTGACTGGGTGTAGGAGGAAAAAAGAAGGTGTAGATACAACAGAGTGCAATTACTGTAGTTTGTGCGCGCGCATGCGTGGAATTAAGCTTTTAGTAAAGATGAATAGTTATGCATTCAGATGTTTTCTCTTTTTTGCCTTCATGCATTTCAAACATCAGCTCGCGCTCCGCCTCTTGCTTCTACGACCACGCCCCCTTCACGTATCCACGACACGCCCACCAAGTGGTCCAGTAGCTGATTGATTGGCGCAGATGCGTTCGCCGTGTTTCTGCGCGAGGACGGGACGCAGTGGCTGCAGGGTAAGCGGCTGACCTTGCGTCGTCGCGTTTTCTTGGATCGCGCTTTATTTATTTAGTTAGCGCGTGATAACGCTCGCGCATGGGGGAAAAAAACAAAACACTGTGATTGTGTGTGTGTGTGTCGGGTTGTTTGTCGCGTACGCTTTGCGTGTCAAATATATATATGTGTGTTGGCTCGATGGGAAGCGTTCATTTTGAATGCCCATCTGCACGCGCACTTGGGCATCATTTTTGTTGTTGTTGTTTGTTTGTTTGAATTTTTAACCTTCATCGAATTTCCTTATCATGATGGTTCAAACCTCTTTTTTTTCCATTTTCCTGCATGCAAACATCCAGATCATGGATATTCCGCCGTGCTCTTATACATATGAACCTACGTCACGTTTAATGTCATTGTCACGCCGTTTTCAGATGCTTTGACCTACAGAATACGCGACAGAATACGCCACGCCCCCTCCCTTGGCACCCATAGCCGACTTCTATATATTGCCTGTCAAAGCAATGAGAGGGAGAAAACTGAGCCGAAGATGAGATAGAAAACCCGGGATGCTTCAACCTGTGCGCTCCTGTCGAGATACAATGAAGCTGCGCTGTTGTTGCGGTTCGCCGTGACGTCATCGGGTTCCGCGTGGCGAGGAGGCACGTACACCAAACGACACTGACAGTCTCCTGAGCGCGCGCGCCCGTGTGTGTATTATCATGCACGCTCCTTAAAAGGCAAAAGGCGCCTTTATTGTAATAAAAGTGAGTCCTCACAAAATTCCTGGTCCAAATAGTGAGTGTGAGGGTGATGAGTGTTAAAGCAAGGTTTCATTTATTTATTTTTTTCACCACCAGTATTGTTCAACATCACAATCCACGTTCTGTTATTAATCCTAAAAGCTCCGGTCCTCAGTTTTGATGCTCTCTGTAAGAGATCTTTTGTAAAGCCCTGGTGTGCAACAAGGCCACCCTGGGTTTGACATCTCTTGAGAATGTTTAGATTTTGTTTCAGCAAACTTTTGCTTGTAGATGTTTGATCGTGCGGTTGGTTTGCTTTATTCTGCCTAATTTATGATATTGAATTTATAGTAAAATTGGCTATGACAAGTTTTTACCATGCATCTAATTTTCTATGACTGATACTACATATGGATTACGATTTTGCACCTCCTAGAATGCCATTCTAAAGTAGTATTTATTTATAGTAAGTATGTAAAAGATCAGATGATTTCCCTGTATGCAAATTTTACAACTAATTCAAAGAAGAATAAGTGATAGTCATCATATGACATGCAAGAAAGGCCAGATGACAAATATTAGTCAGACTATTTTCATATTAGTCAGATGTGTCTACTATTACTTATTTATGAAAAGCTTATGTTGAATATATACTAAGACGTGTGTGTTCCTAACATGACACAAATGTGCATTGACGCCCCTCTTCACATGTCCGAAATCCCAGTAAGGCCTGTGAGGATTTCTAAAGCTATTCATCTGACCTTCTGTCCCTTATAATGAACAGCTGACAAGCTGCCTGAAAACCTCCCGAACATGTAACCTTTCGCATTGAAGTCTTGTGCTGCCGGGTCGTGGGCCATTCGATCATCAGCGTACCTTTTTTCTTTTTTCATCAGTCACATGAAACGGTTCACCTTGAAACACTAGAAAGCCGATTGCGCAATCGGGTACTGTATACATTCATTGGTAAACAGTGCTCATGTTTGGATGTACTTTGGATGCTCCCTGAATACACTGGGATTGTAAACGTATTTGTCTTTTTTTATAATGCTAACATTATTTAAAACATAAGTGTGTGCTAAGGCTTTCCCGACATTGTCAATTCATAAACGAGACGATTGTACATGTCCTTGTATTTGCCCTCTGGTTAGAGAAGTGATGTAACTTCCTGTGAGTCATGTTACATGAGGCATGGCTACTTCTTATTTTTTCTACTTCTTCGTGTACACTATTAATAATGCAACACTTTGTCGTTTTTTTTTGTTATTTTTACCGTAATGATGGATGCGTTGTGGTATTGATTTGGTTTGTACAGGTGTTCCGGTTTGGTTCAGATCAGACCTGTTCACACTACCGGGACATGAGTGTGTATGGGCGTGTGTGTCCTGCAAGCCGAAAGTGATTTACATTGTGTTGTAAATCCTCATTGTTTCATCATGCTGGTTCTCGGTTTTCCCCTCTAAACCGTTTCAGACTAGTTTGTTAGGTGTGAGAAGTGGATAAATAATATAATTGGGGAGTGTTGCCTTGGCTTGCTTTCAAATTCCACTTCCTTTAACGCAATTTCTCAACAAATCTCCATTTAGACTGTCATCATCTTTCCGCATGTCTGTAACTTTTTACATGAAGTACGTGTTTATTAGCTTCCAAGTTCCGAAGCAATTACATTTTACCTGACACAGAGTGGTTATTTGAGTTACTTGTGCCCCCCTGAAGCAGTCTGTTTGACTTCTCCTATCAATTATGTGCTACCACTTGCAAAACCGACGTTCGCCAAATGTTTTTTGTTTGCCGCACCATAGAAACGATTCCAAAAGATTTTACTGTTGAACCCTGATCATGAGTGGAATTCATAATGTAATACATGACTCTTTTATATTATTTGATTATTCATTCTCACCATTGTGATGCAGGAGCCTGCGATATGCAAACGAGTATCTCATCACCCCACACGTTTTGCTTTCATGACCACGTCTGAGGTTCCGTATTGGTTTTCTGGGGTTGTTTTAATGAGCGATCATGGGTATGGGGAAAGAACAAATCTGCAAAGAAACACTTTTGGCTTTTTTTTCACTGAAGGTGAAACACGATTGTAACATGCTACACTTTGACATATGAAAAATAAAACGCCATAGAGCATGCGCTTCACGCTTCAGCCGGGGTGGGATTGTGACGAGTGTATCATTTTGTGTTACCTCATTATTTTTAATTCAAAATGATGCTTCAACTCTTTAGATGTTAAAGAAAAATTGGGGTAAATGTCTGATCTGTCTCGTTTATTTTGTCCCAGTAAGGATCTGACATGACTGATTGATGGCGATACTTATGGTTTTAAACTTTTTAATTACATTTTTAAACATGGGCCACATTTGCTTACCTATGGCAAATTTTTTGCACCAATATTTATCAGCTCTGCTTAAGTGTTGTTGTTTTTTTTTAAGTATTTGTTTTGAAATACTTTGCACTGTCTGCATCCAGACTACACCAATTGATGATTTTCAAGCCTGCATTATAGATCGACGTGTATTCTTTACGCATGATGGTGCTTTTAGCTCATAATCTGAGCAAGATAGAATCTGGCCACAGCTTCTTTAGAAATACGTCTCAGGAATGAATAGGGAGCCAATATCTTGTGCAGTGTGAATGCAAAACTGCATCACTGCCCTAGCAGAAGCACAACTAATCGTCAAAATGATGTTTGTTTGGTAACTTAGTAATAAATGTTTGCAACATCCTTCCTCCAGTGGTATAAGATGAGAGGTATACGATCTCCTCACAAGTGCATTCATTATCCTTGGTGTGAACTGCAATGCATTGTGATGTCCATTTGTGATCAGATCAGTGGAGATGGATGATAATGTAGCATGCATTGCCTGTCTGTGAGACTCTTACAATAGTAAAATACGTTTTTAACATGTAAACGCCATTACTCGGAGAAACAGCCCTTTGTAAACAACTCTAAAAAAAACTGTACAGCCTTTTTTTAAATAACTATGCCATCCTTCTCATGCAGATTATGTCGGGCTCAGTAGCTTATTAGTATGCGCTCACCACAAACAAGCCACATTTTCCCATCCTGGGCCTCACACCACTCCGTGTGGCAAAACAATCTTAATATGTTGATTTTATTGTGCAATTTTTTCAGCATTTTAATGAGAACCTTGTTAAGGCATGAAAGTTATTCTAGTTCTATTCTAGTTCTGTTAGCGTGTCCTATTGACCCTTTTCCTGTATTCATGCAGCATGCCGCTAGCACGCAGTTTCTCCGTGACCTCCCTGTCGGGTCTAGAGGAGTGGGACGAGGAGTTCGATTTGGAGGATGCGGTCCTGTTCGAAATCGCATGGGAGGTGGCCAATAAAGGTAAAATGTACATCTATAGCATAGAAGGCATCTGTTCTGGGTTGTGTGCTCAGTGACATGTTTCATATAAAGTCAAAAGTCATAATATTTATAAAGGTATTTAAATGTGTCTAAAGGCGAGCTCTGTATTTTATCATATGCAGTGGCAATATGTATTTTTGATTTATTTATTTTATATATATAATACCAGCATTACAGATTGTCATGTTGCTATATGAAGGATTTACGATTTGACATCTTAACAGCTGTGCGTGTCATTCTAGCCAAGATCTTGTGATTTGCTTTTTTTAATTTAAACTCTGAGCTAATCCTGTCAGGAGTGCTCCAGCGTTCCAGAAGTCCATAAATAAAATAAGCTATCGGGAGAAGTTGATATACATAGTTACAGGTTGAAAACTGCTAGTTGCATGTCCTTTCGACTGACTTTGACACGTGCTTGTTATATTTCTCTCCCCTGAGAAACGGTCCATACTGTGCATTTAAAATACGAATAAAAGTGTAGTAGAACCTAGTTCCTGCACAGTGTGCCTTTTACTCGTGTCACAGCAGTCATCAGGTTCCACCAGTCAATTAAATAGTAAGGTTATGGATGCACTATAAGTATGTTCCTATTGCTATTATAAAATCCTCCATTCTTCTGGGTAAGATGTACTGCTAGATTTCAGAGTGTGCTTGTGGAGATTTGTGCTCATTTAACCCTAAGGTGGTTAGGAAAGTCAGGTAAGGTGTAGATGAGGTGAGGAGGGATGGGTGTAGATACATATTGTAGATGCAGCTGTGAAAATGGCAGTCTAATAGAAATGGTTAGTTTCTGAGTTCACTGTTAGCACAGCTAAAAAGAAAATGCTGTTCTCAAGGCTATTTGTGGTGGCAGTGCAAACTTCTCTACAGTCCATGATTGGGATGAGAGATGTCCTTAATAAATACCCTTTACGTTCCAATAAACAACTCTTGGTAATTCACACATAGCAATTTTTCTCTGGCCCAGCTCCGGCCCACACAACCAGCTTTTGCTTGGCCCACATACCACAATGAATTACGGTCCTAGTGTGGACCAGGTCTGGATTCCCGACAAGGGCCACACATGGGCCAAAACTGGCCCAAGTCTCAGCCAAGTTAAATACCCGAAATGACATCTGGCCCATGTCTTGTGAGCCGCCTTAAAATTGGTTTCCCACCTCTGCCAAACCTGGCCATGTTTGGCCCACATGCTGTATGCCAGTGCCGGATGAATGCCAGCTGGGCCAGATGAATGCCAAATCTGGGCCAAATTTGTTTGCTGACTGGGTTGTTTGAAACGTTGGGCAGATCAAGATCATTTCCACCAAGTAGTAGAGAGAAAGTGGTAGAGATTCTCACTAGCTCAATATCTCATGAAGGACTGATCAAATGTATGTCTGGCTGATCTGGATTCAATAAACCGATTCAATTTCACAACAGAAAGAAAGAATCACAACAAGATAAAGGTCACAGCATTGTCAAATGTCCATAGGGGAAGGCCATCACCACCAACCTGCCAATGCCGTGCCCTTGAGCAAGGCCTTTAACCCTCAACCACCAGTTTTTTTTTTATAAATCACTTATCTTACAAATGTGGAATAGTTCTTCCATAATAGCTTTGTCCTTCAGAGATATTGTAGGTCTATATTTTGGAGTTCAAAGCTCAATTTTTCCAGTCTGGGACTGAGTTCATCTATTTATGAATCTGGATTTATGTGAATGAACTAGCTAGATTCTAAACTCAACCAAAATAGGGCCAAGGTCAAAGCAAGGTCATATGTTTTACTTCACTGGCTTCCTTCCTGTTATTTTAAGAAATTTCGAGTTTTACTTGTTTGTTATGAACCATAACAGTGACAAAAGGGGAGGCTACTGAGCGAATAAATGTTTATAGCTGTTATAATGGAAGGGCTGAGAGCAACTTCTTTGTATGAAGTGTTAAAATCTACAACGTGTTTGTTGATCATTGAAAAATGGCAATTGGTGGCAAGTTCCTGTGATATTAGGTGAATGAAACACTGCGATATAAGCTATTACAGGAAAATAGACAGTAATAATTCACTCCAAAAAATATAATTAAATACAGGATGTAATTCACAAAATAATAATAATAATAATAATAGTCACCAAAACAAAATCATGTAAGTGCGGACATACTTGTAAATAAAGCTCTTTTTGATTTAAATATTATTATTATTATTTTTAATAATAATAACAACAATAAATAAAGCAAATGACAAAAGTGCTGTAATGTTCAGCAACCGCACCGCACCAAGCTTTAGCCTCAGCTCGCAGAAACTGAGACTCAGTGGCTTTCTCTTTCTCTGTGTGTGTGTGTGTGTGTGTGTGTGTGTGTGTGGCAGTTGGAGGCATCTACACTGTGATCCAGACGAAGGCGCGTTTGACCTGTGAGGAATGGGGAGAAAACTACTTCCTAGTGGGGCCCTATATGGAGTCCAATGTCAGGACCCAGGTTGAATTGATTGAGCCTCCGAACGCAGCACTGAGGAGAACCATCGATAAGATGAACAGCAGTGGCTGCAAGGTATACACACACACACACACACACACACACACACTTTCTTTTTTTAGATTTCATTTTATATTCATTTAGTGGTCATATATCTATCTTTTTACATGCATGGGAATACAAACACACACACACACACACACACACACACACACACACACACACACACACACACACACACACACACACACACAATACTCTTTCCACCAACGTAAATCTGAAATCCTAAACCTTCTGAGAGGTGTGTGTGTGTGTGCCCATCTCCATGGTATGCATGTCTAAAAGGTTACAAGCTATATCAATGCCTCACACCATGACTGGAGTCTATTTCAGACCTTTGGCTGAATGTTTGTGTCTGTGTGTATGAGGGAGAGAATTTTTATTTTATTTTAGATACATTTTCTGTACTATTTTTCTTTATATTGTATTTCATTGTACACAATTAGTGCAAACCTTTTTACACTTTCTCCTACACTGCCACCTTGCATTTAATTGTATTATTTATTTATTTATTTATTTATTTTTAATTCATCTGAATTTCTTCTCTACCGATTTTTCAACAGTATGTTATGAAAACAGTAATGTCAATAAAATAGTTTTAAATTGACACTTGAAATGGAGTCAGGCGATAAGCCTTTTTATCTCTTCACGAATTGTAATATCAGACCCTGGCAAAAGGGTAAACAAAGCTTGTGCTGAGAGATCTCACGCAGGTCTAAAGCGATATATTTTCAAAGAAATAGCAGAATAGTAAAAAAAAAAAATTATCACAAAAGTGAGTACACCCCTCACATTTAAGCAACCATTTTAGAATATTTTCTATTATGAACTATTTCTGGAAAATAGATTATGCATTACTGTGTTGCATTAGTTTAGATAAAATTACATTGTGTGTGTTTGTGTGTGGTTATGTAGGTGTATTTTGGCCGTTGGCTGATTGAAGGCTCTCCGTATGTGATCCTGCTGGATGTCGGTTTCACCGCCTGGTCTCTGGACCGCTGGAAGAGTGAATTATGGGAAAACTGTGCCATCGGCGTGCCCTGGTTTGATCGTGAGGCCAACGATGCCGTCCTGTTCGGCTTCCTCACTGCCTGGTTGCTCGGAGAGGTGTGTGTTTGTTTGTGCGTGTGTTGGCTGTTTATTTTGCATGCTTGTACATCATTAGTACTCGTCTCTGTTGCGTGTGTGTGTTTTAGTATGCGGCCCAGTGTGAAGATCCTCCACATATCCTGGCTCATTTTCACGAGTGGCTGGCCGGCCTGGGGCTGGTCTTATGCCGACAGAGGCACTTGCCTGTAGCAACCATTTTCACCACACATGCCACACTGCTCGGCCGATACCTGTGTGCCGGGAACGTTGACTTCTACAACAACTTAGCAGAGGTGAGTGGGTGGATGTATGTGTGTGTCACACAAAACTACAAAAATGGGCTGGACAAAATTGTCACCCTCTCATAATTGTGGATAAATAAGATTGTTTTAAGCATGTAATGCTCCTTTAAACTCACCTGGGGCAAGTAACCGGTGTGGGCAATATATAAATTATACCTGAAAGCAGATAAAAAGGAGAGAAGTTCACTTAGTCTTTGCATTGTGAGTGCCACTAAGCATGGACAACAGAAAGAGCAGAAGAGAACTGTGTGAGGACTTGAGAACCAAAATTGTGGAAAAATATCAACAATCTCAAGGTTACAAGTCCATCTCCAGAGATCTAGATTTGCCTTTGTCCACAGTGCGCAACATTATCAAGAAATTTGCAACTCATGGCACTGTATCTAATCTCCCTGGGCGTGGACAGAAGAGAAAAATTGATGAAAGGTTGCAACGCAGGATAGTCCGGATGGTGGATAAGCAGCCCCAAACAAGTTCCAAAGGAAATTCAAGCTGTCCTGCAGGCTCAGGAAGCATCAGAGTCAGCGCAAACTATCCGTCAACATTTAAATGAAATGAAACGCTATAGCAGAAAACCCAGGAGGACTCCACTGCTTACACCGAGACATAAAAAAGCAAGACTACAGTTTGCCAAAATGTACTTGAGTAAGCCAAAATCCTTCTGGGAAAACATCTTGTGGACAGATGAGACCAATATAGAGTTTTTTGGTGAAGCACATCATTCTACTGTTAACCGAAAACAGAATGAGGCCTACAAAGAAAAGAACACAGTACCTACAGTCAAATATGGTGGGGGTTTAAAGATGTTTTAGGGTTGTTTTGCTGCCCCTGGCACTGGGTGCCTTGAGTGTGTGCAAGGAATCATTAAATCTGAGGATTACCAAAGGATTTTGGAGCGCAGTGTAGGGCTCAGTGTCAGAAAGACCCAAAGATTTTGGGTCTTCCAGCAGGACAATGACCCCAAACATACTTCAAAAAGTATTCAGAAATGGATTACAACAAAGCGCTGGAGAGTCTTGAAGTGGCCAGCAATGAGTCCAGATCTAAGTTTTATTGAACACCTGTGGGATGTAAGAGATCTTAAAATTGCTATTGGAAAAAGGCACCCTTCCAATATGAGAGACTTAGAGCAGTTTGCAAAACAAGAGTGGTCCAAAATTCCTGGTGAGAGGTGTAAGAAACGTATTGATGGTTATAGGAAGCGACTGATTTTAGTTATTTTTTCCAAAGGGTGTGCAACCAAATATTAAGTTAAGGGTGCAAATAATTTTGTCCAGCCTATTTTTGGAGTTTTGTGTGACATTATGTCAAATTTGCTTTATTCCCTCCCTTTTTTGTTTTGTCCCAATACACACAAAGGGAATTAACATGTGTATAGCAAAACGTGTTAATGCAATACTTTTCTGTGAGAAATACTTGATTTTCTGGAATAATTTCAGGGGTACCAACCATTTTGGCCATCACTGTGTGTGTGTGTGTGTATGTGTATATATAATGTATATAAACTTCTCTTTTTCTCTGTAGTTTAATGTCGACAAGGAGGCAGGGGATAGACAGATTTATCACCGCTACTGTTTAGAGCGCGCCGCAGCACGCTGCGCTCACGTCTTCACCACTGTCTCTAAAATCACAGCCATCGAGGCTGAACACCTTCTCAAAAGAAAACCAGGTGAACCTCCTTCTCATTCATGAACATCAATTTTAAAAACCTAAACATCTTTAAATGTACAATGAGTATAAAAAGTTTGTAGTAATTTATGGCATGTGAAAGAGATACTTGAGAATAGAAACCTCATCTGTACAGTGTGTGTGTGTGTGTGTGTGTGTGTGTGTGTGTGTGTGTGTGTGTGTGTGTGTGTGTGTGTGTGTGTGTATATGTTTCCTTGTTCTGAGAGAAGAACTGAAAGTTCCTCTCTCATACTGTGCAGCTCAAAATTTGAAACTAAATCTGAAAAACGATGTGTTAAATAATAGTCTAAATAAAATGAACACAGGTGCAAAAAAGTACAAATTTCACCCATCCAGACCTATACATAGAAAAACTAACCTCTCCAACTCCTCCATATCAAGAGGTAGAGATATATTTTGTTCATCCTGCAGGGGTAAAATTCTCACCATTGTCAGGATATTTACTGTACTTGAGGTCCATTGGTTTTTCCTATTAATCAGCACTGATAGTTGATTACAGGAACTATTGACTATCAGAAAAAATCTGTACTGATAGTTTTTCCGGGTAGTTTTTCCGTCGCTGGAGCGGCCGAGAAGGTCCGTTATCATTGTCGTTAGGATGCAATGCATGGTCTAAAAAGAGCTTCCTGACTTCAGTGTGTGTAATCCAAGAGAACATTTTTTTTTCCAGTCAGTGGTCAAATGATCAAAGATTTTGTGGTTCGAGCTTTAGTTCAACACAGCATGAGGCCTTTATGTTTACACCAGCTGTTTATGGGTGTTCTCTCTTTATCATTTTCACGTGGTCCTCCATGCACAAGAAACTAGTTTTAGCCTGTTGTTTTTTTATTTCTTTTGGAAACTACGTGTTTTTTTTGTTTTTTTTTACTTTTCATCTTTCTTTTAATTTTCTTTATAGATATTGTGACTCCGAACGGCTTGAATGTGAAAAAGTTCTCAGCCATGCACGAGTTTCAGAATCTCCACGCTCAGAGCAAAGCTCGCATTCAAGAGTTCATCAGAGGCCATTTTTACGGGTTCGAGGATAACACACACACACACACACACACACACACACACACACACGCACTCTGGTGCATGGCTAATATTAAAACCTTGTTGTTTCCATGCAGGCACTTAGATTTTAACCTAGATAAAACCGTGTTCCTCTTCATTGCCGGACGCTATGAGTTCTCAAACAAAGGAGCTGACGTTTTCCTCGAAGCCTTGGCCAGACTCAACTATTTACTGAGGGTATGTGAAATAAATTGCTTTTCTATCATGTACCAAATACAACAAATCAAAGTGAATCACACAACACACCTTAAACCTCTTCTGCTTGGTGTGTGTGTGTGTGTGTATCCTTAGGTAAACCACAGTCAGGTGACAGTCATCGCGTTCTTTATCATGCCCGCTCGCACCAACAACTTCAACGTGGAGACACTGAAGGGTCAAGCCGTACGGAAACAGCTCTGGTAACCATGACGCACTTTGAAGACCGCTAACCTGCTAACAGACCTAGTGTACTGTTTAGGCTTAATTAGTGTAGGCCTAGTTAAAACGATCACAAGTATTATACAAGCATAGTTTTCATGCCCTAATAATAACTAAACTCAGAGGAGGAAGGAGCAGAAAGCAGGTTATAAATCCAAAGAGAACCATGTTTATTTAGCTTTACTTTGATTCTTGCTACTCTAGTCTCACTCCAGTGATTTCATACAGGCACATATACATACATACATACATGTTCATATACATTATGTATGTTTTTAGTCATCTTTCTCTTTTTGCTCTGCTTTTGTTCCTCCTTCACTCTCCCTCCTCTCGTAATGCATATCATGTACAGGTGCGTGATCCTTTCCAATCGCCTCCATGCACAAAATTTCCCACAGCCACAAATTCGCCACAAATATCAATTGCTCTTTGGTGTCATTTTAATAAAGTGAAAATTCTATTCTTTTAAATGTACAAACATCAAAATAGGTTGTTTGATTAGTCCTTTAAATTATTAATATAGATCTCACAAGGTTTAAAGGAGGGGACTCTTCTTGATTAATTAATAATTCTTATTTGCGCTCAGAGTGAGATGCTTTTAACTCATGACTCAACTCTTTGACTAGTTTTGTAAGGAGCATTAACTTAAACATTTGGTAAAATTAAGGTACACAGCCGAAGTCAGATTTATTGCCTCCAAATGTTATTGAGTCCAGAACTGGTTGCCACCAGAGATCCCACCACTTCCCCCTCAGAGGCCTTTACTCCAGGTGCTATGCATGACTGGTGCATCGCTTTGTCCTTCCGTTCTTATCCTGATGCACCCATTGATTTGGAATAAGGTAAATCTGGAAGCCTCAGACCACATGACCCTTTTCCATTACTCCACAATCCAATCTTTATACTCTCTAGCAAAATTAAATTAAATTGTAACATTCCTGTAGGTCCATTTTCCTTATAGATTTTGGTGAAAGATGGCTCATCTGCTTTTAAATCTTCGGCACAACTGTACGGCAAAATACATAAGCAACTAAATATGTTTGAATAAAAGCGAGTAAATATACAAACAAATAAATCATGAAGAAATTAATTAATTGAGGAAACCAAAATTTGCAAAACATTTCCAAAAACCTGTTGGATGAACCAATTTAGTTTGTACCAACATGTGTTTTTTTTGTTTTAATCAGGGATACGGCCCATACCGTGAAAGAGCGCTTTGGGAAGAAACTCTACGAATCGCTGCTAGTGTGAGTGTGCATCTTTTTGAAATTTCCCTTTTTAAATTCTTATTTAACAAAGACTTGAATACAAAGCTTTCTCTCTGTCAGTGGGCAGCTTCCAGAGGTATCAAAGATGTTGGACAAGGAGGATTTCACCATGATGAAGCGGGCCATCTTTGCTACGCAGCGCCAGTGTCTTCCTCCCGTTTGCACCCACAACATGCTGGAAGACAGCTCAGACCCCATCCTCAGCTCCATCCGCCGCATCGGCCTCTTCAACAGCGCTCAGGATCGCGTCAAGGTACGTACACACACTTATACACTCAATTCGGGTACGAGGCAGCCTTACTGAGCACACACGCTTTTTCTGTCTGTGTCAGGTCATCTTCCATCCAGAGTTCCTTTCCTCCACCTCGCCGCTGCTGCCCATGGACTATGAGGAGTTTGTAAGAGGCTGCCATCTTGGAGTTTTTCCTTCATACTACGAGCCCTGGGGATACACACCAGGTTAGTTATAAAAGCATAGACACACATTATTGAACTATTTTGATCCATTTAATTCATACACCATATTGCCAAAAGTATTGGGTCACCTAGTCATGAACATCGTATGTCCTTTTTGAGCATCTTGGTAGATGTCCCACTAGATTTTTGGAGTGAGCCTGTGGAGATTTGTGATCATTCAGACACAAGGGTGTTCGTAAAATCAGCTACTGATGTAGGTGAGGAGGCCTGGGGTGCAGTCAGCTTTCCAGTTCACCCCAAATGTGTTAAATAGGACTTACATCAAAGCTTTAAAGCAAGAGATCTTCCACTCTAACCCATGCAGAGCATATCTTAATGGAGTTTGCTTTGTGCACTTGGGTATTATCATGCTGGAACAGGTTTTGTTCTCCTAGTTCAAGTGAAGGGAAAATTTCATGCTACTGCATCCAAAGACGTCCGATAAACTTTGAGAAAGAACCAGATACGGCTGGAAATGTCAGGTGACTCAATACTTTTGCCAATATTAGTGTATTGAGGCCAATATTTGAGCCAGATGTCAGGTTTTGTCCCAGTGCCCCAAATCCTATTAAACACCCACCATTATCATTAATATTTTTTATAATACACTGAATGGGCAAAAAATAACTATTATTTAGCTACATTACCTTCAACTTTAATAACACGCCACATTCTTTGTGGCATTGTGTGAGCAACCTTGTGCAATGTCACAAAATGTATTTCTTTTACGAGTATATTAATTTATTTTATTCATTTGATTTTTGTTTATAATTTTTTTTATAAGGTCTTATGTAGAGCCGAACCATTCCATAAAGTTTTCTACAACCAATCACAATGATTTGGGTTTAAGGTCAATTCTATTGGTCCCATACATAGTACAACATGAATAAAAATGACTGGACTGTGACACAAAATTTGATAAAAAAAATAAACATTTATAAGAAAAAAACATTTTAAGAACACAATAAAGAAGAGGGTGAAAAAAAAGAAAGCTCTTTCTGATCCTCTCTGACATACAGAGACAACAGTCCATTGTTTGAATAGCTGAGGTTTTTCACTATCTTTCTGGCCTTAGTCCAGCACCACTTGCTGTAGATAGACTGCAGGTCAGGATGGTCAAGTTTATTTGTATAGCGCTTTTCACAACAGACATTGTCTCAAAGCAGCTTTACAGAAATCAACATCAAGGTGAATGGTGTGCATTTATCCCTGATAAGCAAGCTGTGGCGACTGTGGCAAGGAAAAGCTCCCTTAGATGTAATGAGGAAGAAACCTTGAGAGGAACCAGACTCAAAAGAGGAACCCATCCTCATTTGGTTGACATCAAAAGTTTAATCATAAATCTTTATTTTATAAAGATTAATAAAGATTATAAGGATGATTATAAGGACATGTCTGTTCATGTGTAAAAAAAACAAAACATTTCTCTCTGCTTTCTGAAAGCCATGATAAACCTTGACATTGTCATCTTTTTTGTGAAAACACTGTTGAAAGCTTTCCTTGCCTGGTGTGTGTGTATGTGGAAATGATCTTACTTTCACTAATTAAGCATTAATTCTACTGTACAATGTTTTGCGCTGCAAACTTACCAAGTGCTTTAAAGATCTTGAATTACAGTCATTCAAGATTTTGTTTCAAGTTGACTGTCACGATCCTTCCAGTTTTTTAGTAATGCATCAAATATTTCCTAACCCAATTTCCGCCATTTTCACAAGCTGGTATTCTGTTAATGTTTCGAGCAAATAATTAGCTCCTTGTAAAACACAGGACATGTCTTTTGATGTGGTTGTGTAAGAAATTAGAAGCTGCACAATGCAATCCCTTTGCTCCTAATTTATGCTCCACACCATATTAATTCTGAAACGGTTATCCTATAAATAAACTTGAATCTAATGTAGGCAGAAGGTTCAAGAATTAAAAGTACTATGGCTGCAATTAGTACACAAAATATTGTGTATATTGATGTAGTCTTCAGTAAACAAGGGAATATATTGTCAAGTGCAATAACATGCATATTATATTACTGTTATACATATGATTTAATTATTAATTTAATTATGTACAGTATCTCAAAGTGCATACACATTTCAGCAATCATTTGATTACATGTTCTCACTAGACAATACAACAAAACTGAATCTTGGATATATTTTAGAGTAGTCAGTATGCAGCTTGTTAATCAGTACAGATTTACTGTCCTCTAAAAATAACTCATAATGCACCCATTATTGTTTAAATAACTGGCAACAAAAGTGAATACATCCTAAGTGAACATGTCAAAACAGTGTCCAGAGTGTCAATATTTTGTGTGAGCACCATTGTTATCCAGCACTTCCTTAATCCCCCTGGGCATGGAATTCACCAGAGCTGCACAGGTTGGTGCTGGGATCCTCTTTCACTACTCCATAATGACATCACGGAGCCGCTGGATGGTTGACACATGGGGTTTCTCCACATTCCGCTTGAGGATGCCCCACAGGTGCTTAATATGGTTTAGGTCTTGAAACATAATTGGCCACTCATTCAACTTCAACTTTACCTTCTTAAGCAAGGCAATTGTCATCTCGCTGGTGTGTTTGGGGTCATTTTTATGTTCGAAAAATGCAGTTCGTCCCATGTCGTCATGTTTCCCTCAGTGAACTGCAGCTTAGCAGTGCCAGCATCAATCATGCAGTCCCAGACCATGATTCTAGGGTTAGCTTGCTGGACATCATCTAAACCAAACAATTTTATCTCATCAGACCACAGGATATGGTTCCAGTAAGTCATGCTTATGGACAGGTCGTCTTCAGCAAACTGTTTGTGGGCTTTCTTGTCTGGTTGATATCTAGAGTATATATAATGCTTTGTATGTGTGACACATGTGAGGGTCTGATGTCTTTCTTCTTTTCACTTTCTCTCTCTCTCTCTCTCTTTTTCTTTCATACACACACACAGCCGAGTGTACTGTGATGGGGATTCCCTCTGTCTCCACTAATCTCTCAGGGTTCGGCTGTTTTATGGAGGAGCACATAGCTGACCCAACTTCTTATGGTGAGACACAGAACAAATATGAAGGATCCACATTTTAGTGTGTGATAGTGTGTCTTGTTTTGTACTAATTATTTTTTTTTATAATAATCCTGTCTTTCTGTATCTCTCTCTCTCTCTCTCTCTTTCTCTCTCTCTCTCTCTCTCTCTCTCTTTCTCTCTGTTTGTTTGTCTGTCATTCCGTTTTTCTTTTAGGGATTTATATTCTGGATCGGCAGTTTCGCAGCGTTGATGAGTCATGTAACCAGCTGACCTCCTTCCTGTTCCAGTTCTGCCAGCAAAGCCGCAGGCAGCGCATCATCCAGAGGAACCGCACAGAACGCCTCAGTGACCTGCTGGACTGGAGATACCTGGGCCGGGTTAGTCACGGGCACACATATATACACACACACACACACACACACACACATACAAAACCTTTAAATAACCAGCTGGAGTAAAGATACCTGGGCCAGGTCAGTCTCTTACACACACACACACACACACACACACACACACACACACACACGCACGCACACAAATACAAATATTGGTAAGGCACAAACAGACAGCGATTCACAGTGTTGACACACACACACACACACACACACACACACACACATACATTTTACAAAGTAACTAAACTTGCCTACAAATTTGCATTTCTTTCTATTATTTATATAATTTAAAACCCATTTCACTGAATGCATATGAAGTTGCTGACTGTTTTCTTTCTGTTGCAGTATTATATCTCCGCTCGCCATATGGCTTTGGCCAAAGCTTTCCCCGAGAGTTTTGTGTACGAGCCCCACGATCCAACCTCGGTAAGCGATGGTGTATTTAAAATCACATAAATGAATAATTTGTGGATTTGAAAAAATTTAAAATCACATAAATGAATAATTTGTGGATTTGAAAAAATACACAGGTCTGTAACAATCAGACAATATATGCAATACAGACAAGTGAATAAAAATGTCCTTTATTTCAGGTGTCTCTTTATTTTTTCTGCTCTAAAAAAAGCTCTTTCTCTTTTCTTTAAATCCTAATTGTAAACATGCGCAGTTTGCCCCAAACCTCGAAACCCGCCCCTGTAAATATCTCCTTATTATGCATTATGTAAGAAAGCATGTGGTTCTCACACATTATATGTTTGATATTTTTTTTCCTCCAGACTACGGGCTTCCGTTACCCTCGTCCTGCTTCGGTGCCACCCTCACCTGCCCACTCGCTCCATTCATCCCCACATCACAGCGAGGCTGAGGACGAGGACGAGGCATACGACGAAGACCTAGAGGCTGAGAAAGACCGCGTGAACATCCGGCAACCTCTCACCTTGCCGATCAAGAGCAAAAGCCTGGCAGTCGATTTACCTGAGAAAAACTAACACTAAATATACACACTTTCTCACCCTCTGCTGTTCACTTCTCGTTGGGTATTTCCGGGGTTTAAAAAGTAAACCGAGGTATTTATTTGAGAGAAAAAAAAATTACTGTTCACATGAGGAGATACTGTATTTTATTTAGAAAGAAAAAATAGGTGAAGCGACGTCTTCCGCACTTGCTAGTAGACTCAAATAATTTTATTCGCCTCTGAAAGGCCTGTCGCTTCAATATGAAATGTTAATAATAGTAATATTAGCCAGTTGCTGTGTGAGGAATGTTTCTCTATACCTCTAGAAAGCCTGTTAAACTAAGAAATACTCCTTTTACAATAAGAAAAAGTGGGATTGTAAGACGAGGCAGAGCATTTTACCACAAACCAGCATCAGGAAAAATACAGATACAAAGCAATCTGCAATACCACTGAACCCTTTTGATCTTTTTTTATTATTTCATTATTGTTCTAGAGACTTGTCCCAGTTTTATAGTAACCAAGGCACAACAGAGAAAGAAAACTTCTCTGTTTTTGACAATTCTTTCACATCACCGTATACAATCTGAAATGATTAAGCGTCGCCTTGCTGCAACGATAAATCTGTATTTCTCAGACAGTTTGTGAATAGATTCTCTTCATAACGACTGCACTTATACACAGAAATAATGGAGCCTACTTCAAAATGAATGTGGAAATTAATGCTGAAGCGCATGTATTGTAATGTGCACAAACACAGAGTTTGGAAAATCTATCGGTTGTAGAACAAATTAAAATATATATATATACATATCTATTCTACCACCTCTATTTTGTGTTCTTCTGCAGCATCTTCTCTTTTTTTTCAGCACAGATAGACTCCTCCTCCGTGACCTTTGCAAACTGAAAGACAATACATTTGATCCGCTGACATACACACACCTTTTGGAGCATTAAACATTTCTGTTGTGTTCGTTGTTCGTACCTAGTAAGCTGCTCCAGAATGAAGTGTAGGTGGCACTGCCTGTAACTGCTCCCAGCTTGGCCGGGTTACGCCTCACCGTTGTGACAGAGAAGCCATCCGAGCCGGTTACTTCCACCTCCACGAGGTGATAATCAGCCAGACTGAGTAACATTAATAACACAGAATTCCGATATGAAATAAACAGAAAATGGAGATTTCTGGTTAAAATAGATTGGACTAGTTCTTCACTTCATGACAAATATACAGAAGTAAACATTAGACACCTTTTTTTGTAGGTAAATATATGAATAAATAATTAAGGGTGAACATTTTAATTAATCATTTAAGATCCTTTCAATGTGTTGTGTGTGTCTGGAGATTCTCCTTTACAGTCCTCATGACTGCGTTTATGCACAATTTTATATAACAAGGACCCCATATTTCTATGTAACCCGAAAAAACTATTCTAGAAGTTTCTACACCGAACATCAATCCAAGCCCCTTCTAACTGTGCAACATACACATCGTTTTCTTTCAGACTTTGAATTCAATTCGAACCCAAAATACTACTTTAATATTTTGGTCAATTGAAGTATTTTTAAATTCATGTTAAAATACACCTGCACATGTGCATATAACAACAATTCATTTCTTAAAACTAGTTGTTTTTAACACCCAATGTTGTTATATTATACATGTTGTTGGAATATAACAACATTTGTGTTAGTTGTATCTTATGTACTCCTGTACACCTGCAGTTATCCAATCTGTCCATCATGTGGCAGCATGAACTCTTCCAGAAACTCCTTACGATAGTCACGCAAAAACTTTTCTTTATACAGAATGATGTAAAAAGACAAAGCATAGACTGTAAGCAGCAGAACTGCTAGTGGGAAAAAAAAAAAAAAAACCTCGGTAATGAAAGTGGTCTGAGATTCGGCTTGTTCGTGCTGACAGGAAACCTACACTTAGTCACATGATCGCTCTGTACCACTGTGGTGAGCAGGAAAGTGTCTAGGAAAACACATCAAAACTGTAGGACATTTTGAGAACAATGTCCATTGTTGAAAGTGCTAAACTAATAAAATTCAATTAAAAGTTTTAGATAAATGAGCTACAAGAGCAGACGATGAATATAAGATCAGAAATCTAAAATTACACTTGGTATGGACAACCTGGACAGCTGTATATTGTATAGAGGCCAAACAATGTCCAGGTGATTAATAAAGTGACGGTGAGTGTAAACATGAATATTACAATTGGAAGCAAAATTCTTTTTAGGTAAAGCACCTGACCCATGCGAAAAAAATTGTTTAAACAGCATGTAAACTTTTCTTACGCTGTATCTGACACAATCTCTCCAGTGACTCCACAGAAGCCCAGAGTCGATGCAGCGATGGCTGCGGCTGCCATGGTGTTCACATTGTTAGGGGCGATAGGGCAGAGTTCAGCAACAGAGCCATGAAAAATCACACGCCTTCCTTCTCCTTCTGACCAATCAGAGAGCAGATTTCCAGCCAGACGAAAACAGGACGGGTGTTTGGACATGCGGATGGAGAGGGCCTGAAGTGAAATGAAACAAACACTGAGACTGACTAAACAAATTTAGCAAAATTTAATATTGTGGGTGTGGTTCTGTAAAAATATAAGAGTCTACATCAAAATATAGTACGAGTAAAAGTACAAGAGTGCTGTTCATTCTTAGTTATGTAGTAATACTATATTACTGCAAGTAAAACACTCCTTACCTTTAATAATCCCCTGTCATTTAGTCTCTGGATGTCCTGCCCACCCCATAATGCACCACTGGGCACATAAAGTGTGTGTCCATGCTGATTTGCTGTGAGTCTGAGCTCCTGATTTAGCTGAGAATCCGAGAGAGCTGAAGGACTGCCCACCTGTAAATAGGAAACATTTTGAATTAACAGCACAGCTCTCAAATGTAGTCATCATACCAAGAAAAAAGCAGCATCACCATTACCAGGAAGTGTGCATGTGATAAGAATCGCCCTCCGAAATCTTTGACTATCTGTGGATGACAAACCTCCACTATCACGTCAGCGTTCCTAGAAATGCACAAACACGATTAAGAAATGTCATCATAATCTCAGAAGTAAGACGCGGTCTGAAAACAAGACTTGCTATTCATGATACTAAGAATGTGTGTGTGTGTGTGTGTGTGTGTGTGTGTGTGTGTGTGTTTGTGTGCATGTACTTGTGCATAAACTCAGAGAGCTCAGTCAGTATGAGATCATTAGGGACTGAGCCCCTGAGTTTATCTGCATTTCTGTTCCAAACAAAAGCCAAACCGAGTCCAACTTCATTTCCTTCCTTCTGTATGCGTTCCACCAGGAACTGACCTGCACAATACACAACAGAGCTGAAAGATCTTTTCATGACTTACTCTAAAATTGCTTTGGAACTGAAGTACATAAGATTTTAAATCCAGGTTAAAATACGTATTTGGGCCTATTCTTTGGTCTTGGGACTTATTTCATGTGTAGTTTTTGCCTAGTGTTTTTATGCATTATGATTCCTACATGATGTCTAAAGGACTCAGTAGGTGAATTGGTTTATTAGAAATACTTTTTGTTGATATGGTTTACATGGTTTAGACTGGAAGATCTTGAGTGGCCTGCTAAAATTTGGGGACAACTGATATTTGTGCTCATTCAGCCACAAAGGTGTTAATCGAATCAGGTATTGATGTAAAGTGAGGAAGAATCGGGTGCAGTCACCATTCCGATTTATTCTTAAGGTGTATAGAAGGCCAAACGAAATCTTCTGCTATAACCCATGTAAACCATATGTTATAGAGCTTCCCTAAATACTAAATACAATGTCAATGTTTCCCATACAAAATCTGAACATTGTAAAAAATGTAAATATAATAATAATAATAATAATAATGATGATGATGATGATGATGATGATGATGATGATGATGATGGTGGTGGTGCTGGTGGTGCATGGCCAAGGTCAGCAAGGCCTTCTCTCCTGAGAATCAGTGACTTACATTTGTACATGAATATGTATTAAATTTCTCCCAATAGTCTATTCTTTTAATTGAATGGTCAGAAAACGCACTAAACTCGCAACCCCTATTTGCACTAAACTGCACAAGCTCAAATATATTCATGTAGATTTAATAGTAGGGTTTTTTTTTTTTATTCCACAATGGCTGACAGAAGAGAAGAAATACAATTTTTAGAACAGACTTTTCAAGAAAAGCTGGGCATTGTGAGAAAAAGTCAGCTAAAACAGTTCAAAACAGTAGGTAACGCTTATCATGAAACATTTATACTTTTTTGGTTTGTTTTTAATAAAATTTGATTTCATTTCAAATCCCAAGAAAAAACTGTAATGCATGGAAAAATGCACGAAAACCTGGGGTCATTTTGAGGTTAATATTAATGCATCTGCTAGAGATGATGTATGCAGGTGGCACAGCTGTGGCTTCAGTGAAAGGAGACATTGTTAAATTATGCTCATTTAGTTTCTTGCTTTCGTACTGACATTCACTCTCACTGCATGAGATACCTGTCAGTGTTGCAGCGTTCTGTTATACTGCGTTTCTCTATAATATTGATGTTTTTTCTATAACACTGGCGTCATAATGATGGTATTAAGATGTGGATTGATTCAGGTAGGACATTACTAGAGACCTAGGTGTGAAATGCACCGCCCACCACTATATGATACAAGTCATTAGTAATATGCTCCAGGGTTTATTTTCTGTATGTTGGATCAGAGGAGGAAATAGTGTTTGTCTAGTTTCAATATTACTTACCTAAATGTCCATATCCCACAATTCCGATTCGTACCGGTGATAATCTGTCAGTCATGTCTACACAAAAAATGAAAGATGACATAATGACATGATGTATTCATTTCTGATGTAGTTGATCCATCTGTATGGCGTGCAGTGTAGATTTGCTCCTTGCTCTCGGCTTTTGCACTGTTTAAAGTCTTCCTGTCTGTTTTTTTATATACATTATAGGAGTGCAATGAAATCTCCTTATAATGCAAAAATTCAAATAGATACAGGCCAACACCTGGTTAAATTGTGAGTATTTAAAAAACAGCTGTGATTTTCACAAACAATTGTCTCAAAATCAAGGAAATATTCAATATCGACTTGTATTTGCGCAGACTACTTATGCAAATGCTGTAGTAACATTACGAATATGGTATATGAATACTCTGATCAACATCTTTCTGCAAGCACTTGTTGCTAGTTATTATCTCAAGCTTAATAAGTGGCGTTTTGTCAGTACCTGCTTTGATTTTACATTCAAGGCCAGTGCTGTTCCAGGGCACACAATACATATTAACAGAATAAAATAAAACACATCAGATGCATATTAGATGCACCCCATTTAAATCTAGTGACCTGAGATGACACAAAATTTACACAAGATCCAAGTATTCAAAATAGCTTCTCCTTTTCCATGCCAAACCTCCTCCAATGCTTTTCATGTCCTAATATCAGTGTCTCTCTAAGGTCTCACTTTTGTCTACAACCCATAATCTCTATTAGTATTTCATAACTTCACCTGCCAGTTCCTCACCTTTTCTCTACTTGTCTGTTTCTATCCGTTCTCCAGCGAAGCTCTTCCTATATCTGATCAGCACACTGAAGTGTTGAAACCTGGAGGATTATGAGAGGTTAAAGTTCATTGTAGCGCATGAATGTTAATGATTGCCATGTACACAAGACCCACTTTTAGTGATTTGTTTTGCTCCTTTTGCTATTTAATAAAACTCTCATGTTGGATTGACACATGATCCCTCAAAATCCAGCCAGTTTATTACAGGATCATAAATACATGAGGAAACACACATACGCACACACAAAAAAAAACTTTGTGTGTGTGTGTGTGTGTGTGCATGAGTGGCTGCATTTTCTTTTTTGTTTGCTTAATAACAGTTTTTCATTTTAACAATATACACTGAAGACACAATGGAAAATTTTTGGAATTCTTCACTCTTGGCAGGTAAGTTATTCCAAACATCTTGGAGAACTAACCACAGATCTTTTTTGGATGTAGGCTGCCTCAAATCCTTCTGTCCTTCTACATGTAATCCCAGATGTTAAGATCAGGGCTCTGTGGAGGCCAAACCATCACTTCCATGGCTCCTTGTTCTTCTTTAATATTTGTTTTTAATGATATTAGCCGTAGGTTTGGGGTCATTGTCCTGCTGCAGAATAAATGTGGGTCAGATCAGATGCCTCCCCGAAGGTATTGCATGATGGATAAGTATTAAGCATTGAGGACACCATTAATCCTGAACAAATCCCCAACTCCATCTGCAGAAATAGAGCCACAAACTTCAATTCAATTCAATTCAAGTCATTTTTATTTGTTTAGCGCTTTTAACAATGAACCTTGTCTCAAAGCAGCTTTACACAGATAATGTGGTGATTAAAAGTGAATATGTTCTTTATAAGTAAGTTTGTGCCTGATGAGTGAACCGGTGGCGACTGTGGCAAAGAAAAACTCCCCGAGATGGCATAAGGAAGAAACCTTGAGAGGAACCAGACTCAAGAGGGAATCCATCCTCATCTTGGTTGCACCAAATGTCCATTTATAGCAGATATACGATGTTACAGGTTACAGTGATGATGATCAGAAGCAAAAAGTAGTTCTGAGTCAGTGTAGCCGACTGTTACCATTAACTACAATACAATCCATCCTCAAAGCGCCGGTTCTTACTCCGGAATTTCATGGAACCACCCAAGGCGTGGATGAGAAACCATCCCAAGCTGCACAGAGTGGCCTTCAGTCGAAGAGAACACTATCCAGAGGCAGGCCTGGACGATGTGGGAAGATCCACGGAGGGGAGAGGGGCAGGAACTAGCAGGAAACCTCCACCATGCTTTACTGTTGCTTGCAGACACTCATTATTGTACAGCTCTTCAGCCCTTTAGCCAACTTGATGCCTGCTACAGCCAATCATCTGCCAATTACAATCAGAGATTGACCCATCAGTCCAGAGCATCTGCTACCATTTTTTTTGCACCCCAGTTCATATGTTTACGTGCATAGTTGAGTCACTTAGCCTTGTAGCCAAAATGGAGCTACGGCTTTTAAGTCCACAGTCTAAAAGACCACTTCAGTGAGTGTACCAGGGTCCCACTGATTTCAACCAAAAAAAAAACCCTGCTGGACATCTTCAGAAATAGAAGGAAAGTAAGCATGATGTATCTTAAATCTGCTGCATTAAGTTTTCTTTGTTGCATCTATGGTCCTTAGAATTGCCTTTTTGTAAATGTATATAAGAGCTGGAACAACACATCTTAAAGCCTCAGTCCTTTTTAAAATCTTCACCTGGAGAGAACTTGCTAATGCTGTGTAACTGCTTGTGTTTTGTTGCTGTGCTCAATCTTGCCATAGTGTATGACCTGTTACATTAAACTGTCCTCCACAACTTCACCTTAGTAACAGTTTGGCTATTTCTCAGCGAGTTTTAAGCCTCCTACACAGCTGTTTCTGTTTCAGTTAATAACTGTGTTTCAACCTATATATAAAATTGATGATCATTAGCAGTTGCTTGGTATAATGTGTTATTAATACACCTAACTTTGATCCTACAAAATCCCTGACTTTGTACAAGTGTACGAGGAGTGCAGAATTAATAATCCATCGAAAGTCAAAGGATGGCCAGACCAAATATTGATTTGGATTTCTCTTTTGTTCATTTACTTTCCATTCTGTTAACTGATAAAATAAATTAACAATTATAGTTTTGAAAGCATTGTCACTTTACAGCATAACTTCCTAAAATATTTGCACAGTATTGTATAAGTTGGATCATAAATATACTGTAGGTCTTCAGCTTTTGGCAGACAAAATGTAGAAAGTGTTAAAAATCTGTTTAATATTAAACATCTGTCGACTCAATGCAAATGTTATAGTCTTTGAAATGAAACACGTAGGCTTAATTTATCTACAAAAAAAAGGAGAATGAAATTTCCGAAATGGAAAATGAAAATATAAATATTTTTGAATAATAATAATAAAATAAAAAAGATATATAGAAAAACCATTTTGCAAAAATTTGAAATTCTTTAATTCACCCTTAAAAGTTATTAAATAAATACAGCATATATACCTATCATATCAATCAGAAATTTCAAGTAAAACATTTTTTTACTTTTAATATACACTATTTGACCATTTTAAGTAATTAAGTAAAATAAAATTTTTAACTCTTTTATTTAGCCCATGTCAAGATTGCAAACTTATTGATATTGACAATTAACTGTATATTTTATTCACATTTTTCCAACTCATATGTCATTGATGTGTTTTCATTCACAAAATGAATATGATGAATTCTCTGAAGAAAAAGATTAATGTTAATACTGGCCTTTGTAATAAATGTGTATTATATAGTGCTATATTTAAATGCACTGGCTTGTCAGCTGAATATGACTTTATCTAACTGACATTATCTTCATATGATGAAAGTCATATTTTACAATTAAGGCTTAACTTTATGATAGTTTTTATGATTTGTGAGCACACGTACTGTGGCCCAAAGTAATGAAGGGGGCTATTGGATGTTATATGAGCCCAAGAACATTTTCATAGAAAGAATAATAAAACTGTGTAGGTGTAATGAGATTTAAAGCGTCTTTAATGCAGTAAATATTGAATAAATGATAGTTATGAACTGTGAAGGAGATCATGATGCAGCCAGTGTAGTGCAGTGAAGCAGAGCTCCTGTAACCATGCTGAAGTTCATAATTTTCTAATAAGAGCACAAATATCAGTTTTATTCCTCAGTGAAGTGATATATATTTTTTATTAATAAAATAATGTCATGTCATATGATTAAAGAGAGACTAGTTAGTGTAAGAAACGATTCCTATTCCGTTTTTATTCCTACTCAGTTGTATTTCCACGCTTCACCACTCGAGGCAGACATACAGTTTACCAAGCTATGACAAGCTGCCCTAGACATCACAGTGCACCGTCCTCCACCAAGAGTATAAAATGGCAAAACACAGAGCAGCAGTCGTCATTGACCAGTGGTCATTCGACGTCGTGCAAACTGTCACTCAGCACTGACCATTCAGCAGTGGCCTTTCAGCGTGCATTCTGCATCATGCAACCTACCGAACAGCAACTAACAGAAGATAGCAAGAATCACCTCATATATGATCTATAGTTGAGTGTTCTGAATCCTGCACCGTGTTTTTACTGACGCGCTGAGGAGAGTACAATCCCCTGATCAGCGCACACCAGATAGTGAAAATCCTTATATGGTCCTTCGGGGTAGAGAGGAAAACTTCCTAATATTCGGTCCTTCAAGCCGAATAGGAAAAACCTCCTAACATTTGGTCCTTCAAGCCGGATAGGAAAAACTTCCTAACAGTTAGTTTTAAAGTTGTTTAGTGTTCTATTAGTTTAGTCTTTTTAATAAGACAAAAATACCCCCTGCAGTTTGTCACATTAAATAAAAACAGTTATAAATATAATGCAAAGTGCAAATTTCTTTATCCTAAAGATTTTCAGTGGGAAAGAATTTACAGGAATAACTTTAATTCATTCCTGGTACAAAGTGCTGAAGAAGTACTAGAGACTCCTTCTTATAAATATGATTGTCTAACAGAAGATTTCCCATTATCAAAATTGTTCTATCTCTTTTCTTTTTTCATATCAGTTGTCTATGTTATTAACAAAATAACCTACTCAAAACCAATACAGCTTATAACCAATCAGATTCAAACATTCACCAGCAACTCCTACTGCTCTCCTGCTCTCATGTGGAATAGTAAACCAGCAGAAAAACAAGTAAACCAAATCTCCCATTGTCGTTTTTTTGTCATAATTTATTTGTATTCAAGTAATACAAGCTTTCCTGCCCAACACAACAAATTCTTGATCAGCAAAAACACCAACTTGACTTCAACAGACTTGACCAGTCGCACTAATTTCTACAATATTTCAGTTTCTTTCATTCTTTATTTTAATCACTCAAGTATGTATCTGTTGTCATGAAACCTTTGTTCGATTTGATGATGTTATCACAGGGTCACAGGTTGTGAATAATGGGGCCAGGCTGTTCACTGTTTATGGCTGCACAATCTGACAGATCATCATGACGCATCACTCATATTGGTCTAAAGTCCAAACACTGCATAGTCAGTTAGACGCACAGACACTGTTTTCACACTGCAAGACCCTGTGGAATAGATACATCCCATATTGTGGAGAGGGAGAAGGTGAAAGATGGATATCCTGGAGACGGACGCCTTCGATAGGAGACAGCGCAGGAATACGGTAATTACACACACAAACACATACACACATGTACGTACTTTCATGTATTCAAAAACGCCCAGTGAAACTGACAAGTAATGAAGCAATACTTCAACAGCAATTGCTACATCTCAAATACATGTGTGTGTGTGTGTGTGTGTGTGTGTGTGTGTGTGTGTGTGAAATTCTCCATTTCATTTCTTGTAACTGATTATTTCCTACCTATTTTAACTGCAGTTTTTGGTGCAAGTAAATTTTTCATATTTATCATAAAGTGTCTCATGATACTGTACCTTTCTTTCCCCCCATCTCTTTGCCTTCAGTCCTGCGTTCTGTTTTTTTTCCTCCTCCCTTTCTTCACTTCTGCAGCGTTGTATTTCTACCTGTGGATCCCCGATTCGGCTCCATCCGTCCTGGCTGCAGGTGTGAAGGCAGCCCCTGTTCTCTCATTGGCTTTCGTGGTGCTGAGTTACAATGGGTGGTGGAGCCTGCTGGGGGTGGCTGGAGGGCTGGTGATGTCAGCAGGAGGTGACACCTGTCTCATCTGGCCACAGCTTTTCCTCCCAGGTAAAAAAAAAATGTCTAATGTGTGTGGGTCTGGTGTACTGGACATGACAAAATTAAAATTGTATTGCAACACTATTTGCGGTACCGTTTACAGTAAGCCATGTTTAATACTTTTTTATGTATAATAAAATTATTAGAGTATATAGTATATATATTTTGGATTATTTGGATAATGTGGAGATGGTGAAGCAGAAAGTATATAGGATTAGTAAGGAAGAAGTGAGAGCAGCTATTAAAAGGATGAAAAGTGGAAATTATATTGATCCAAATAACATACCAGTGGAAGCATGGAGATGTTTAGAAGAGATGGCAGTGAAGTTTTTACCTAGATTTTTAAACAAAATTTTGAAAGGTGACAGGATGGCTGAAGAATTGGGAAGAAGTGTGTAGCACTGATTATTACGAATAAGGGAGATGTGCAGACCTGCAGTAACTACAGGGGAATAAAGTTGATCAGTCACACCATGAAGTTATGGGAAAGAGTAGTGGAAGCCAGGCTGAGAGAAGAGGTGGCCATCTGTGAGTAATGGTATGGTTTTATACAGAGGAAGAGCACAACAAACACAATATTCGCTTTGAGAATGTTGATAGAGAAGTACAGAGAAGGTCAGAAGAAGTTAAATTGTGGATTTGTGGATTTAAAGAAAGCGTATGACAGGGTGAAGAGAGGACCTGTGGTGCTGTATGAGGAAGTGAGCACTAGGAACGACAGACTGGTTGAAGGTGGAGGTTGAACTGCATCAAGGATCTGCTCTGAGTCCTTTCCTGTTTGCAGTGGTAATGGACATGTTGACGGTCAGACAGGATTCTCCGTGGATTATCATTTTTGCCCATGATATTGTGATTTGTGATGAGAGTAGTGAGCACGTGGAGAAGATCCTTGAGAGGTGGAGGTACGCACTGGAGAGAATGGAATGAAAGTCACTAGGAGTAAGAAAGAGTACATGTGTGTGAATGAGAGGGAAGGCAGTGGAGTGGTGCGATTGCATTATAGATAACAGTAAGATGTAAAAAACATCATGTTTCTTTCTAATTTACTTATTGTCTCTCTCTCTGTTAGGAATGGTCTGCTTTGCCCTGGCCCACCTGCTGTATGCGCTTACCTTCCTTACATCACGTTATTCTTCTCACTCCTCGTCTTCCTGGGGCATGTACTTTTTCTACCTACTGCTCTGGGGGGCAAGCACTGGAATTTACATCTATCTCCTGCCCTTCCTCCAGAAGTCACCAGAGCCTGAGGTTTTCGTCCCGGCTGTGGGGTGTTATGCGTTTCTCATCGTCCTGATGGCGACTCTTGCTGCACGAACCCGGAGTTCACTGGTTCTGCTAGGTGGCCTAATATTTATGGTGTCTGACTTTACCCTTGCGCTGCAGCATTTTAAAGTCATTGAGCATCTGGATTATGGCAGACATATTGTCATGACGACATATTACCTGGCCCAGCTGCTTATCGCAATTGGTGACATAAAGGCAAAGATGGAAGAGCAGGCTGACGAGTTCCGCAAATGGAAGAGGTCATAGGGGAAATGTGGAGACACGGAAGTGTGGAACTAATGCAGACTTCTTATGGATATGAATCATTACTTCTGTAGAAGTGTTGTATTTAAATATAAATGTAATGTATAGGATATAAGTCTGTATTGTTTAAAATTGCTCATGAGGTTTTGAACGACTAGCAAACAGAAATACTATCTGTAGATATTGACCTTGCTTATCATTTGAGCACAAACTTGGACATGTTCTGTCATGACAGAAATAAGAAATCTTCTTGGCCTATACTATGTTTCTTACGATATTAAAAACTCTGAAACAGTAAGAAACATTTAATAAACTTCTATGCATCTAAGCATCTTTCCTCATTCTCTGTTCACCAGAAATAAAAAAGAAATAAAAAATATATTTTATTGCCTAAAATATAAATATTTAAATACAAAATACCATTTATGATATGCAATATTATATAATTTTATACTATCTTATGCCTGAATACTCGAATTTTGATTGGCTGTTGTTTGGAAGGTTGAACTCACAGGTAGTTCCGGTCAATTAATCACCTTTCTATATTAATGCATGGTGCCTTTTAAAAAACTAAAACCATGGAGTACTGTCACAGTTACTGTAACTACAGAGTCTGGCATTTCCTTAAACTCACTGCAGTCTTTATTTTGCTTATCTATCTATCTATCTATCTATCTATCTATCTATCTATCTATCTATCTATCTATCTAATCACCTTAACCATATGTAGGTATTTATTTATTTATTTATAGTATTTTATTAACGCGGTTTATTATTATTAACATTTGTAAACATATTACAGCATTAACAGTTTACATTTTCAAAACAATTTTAAATAAAATTCCTGCTTGGTTAAATAATATATAAAATAACATTTAATTTTATTTTATAAAAAAAATAATAAATTGAATAAATCAAATTCATGTAATAGACTTTTTTATTATATTGATGGTTCATTTGAGTAATCAGTTTATTTGGCACAAATTAAGTTGATTAAATGAAATTAAGTAAATGAAATTTAATAGTTTACATTAGTTACACCCCATTTGGGTAATACAAAGATGTATGTTAGCGTGTGTGTGTGTGTGTGTGTGTGTGTGTGTGTGTGTGTGTTTGTGTGTTTTTTTATTTAATTTTCTAAAGATATGATCTACTTAACTGTTACTTATTTCAACAGACTTTAACAAATGTCTTTAATCTTTTAATCCATTTATTCACTCCCTCAATATGTGGAATTGTCAGGATTTTTTCTCCTTTTAAGAGAAATTCTTGAAGCAGGACAAAAAAGTTAAAGAATCCATAGTAATAGTGTTAGCCTCTAAACAGAAAGTGGCTAGTGATAATGATTCTTTGGACTTTTTTCATGCATGTGCAAAACAAATAGTATTTCCAGTACGGAGTATATATATATATGTACATTACACACACACACACACACACACACACACACACACACACACACACACACACACACACACACACACAGACATAGACAAGTGTGTTAGTTCAGAAGTATTGCTGATAGTGTGTGTGTGTGTGTGTGTGTGTGTGTGTGTGTGTGTGTGTGTGTGTGTGTGTGTGTGAGGGGGTTATTTGATTCATGTACTGCAGCAAGACATTTGGCTAGAGACTAAATCTCATTTGATGTAAAAAGCCATCAGGTTTGATTGCATTATAATGACCTTATGATTATTTGACCAGCTGAATATGCAATCAGGCCACAATCATTGCATCATCTAATTTCATTTTATTCCACACAGGCCTGGGTGATGGCTTGAGCTGACTTTTTGTTACTAGGCATAACCTCCAAACACATCAGTCATGTGGTAGATAAGTGCTTGTGGGCCCTGATTCCATATTAGGAGTCTTTAAAGATGGAGACTTTTCTCAGAGCACTGTACAAATAATCTTCTCAGTGTAACTTTGAGTCTGTGTTTTATTCCGTAACGATTGCAGCTTGTATATTACAAGAAAGTGATTTACTGGCTTTGATTGTTTCTGATCTTTGTTATATTCTTATGAAATTTCTAAATGTACAATAATCGTTTAGGTTATTTATCGAAACCATGAAATAATGCCACAAAGATCCACCCAGAAAATCTAAGACAGTAGATTAAAGCTATTGTTATTCACAGGTTTACTTACATCTGATTATTACGATTTTTTTGTGTTCAAAACATCCCAAGAGGATTGTTGGTGTCCGAGTTTGTGGTAACAGTTTGGGGAAAAAGCATGTGAATGGAAAAGTCAGGTGTCCCAAAACTTTATAGTGCGAGTACAAAATGCAAAATAGGATGTCCACCAAGTGGCGCTAAAGATTTACTCTCAAATTTCTAAAATAGCAGAGGCTCACACGGGTTTTTTTTAGACTTTCAAAGGCACACACACTATATATATATATATATATATATGAATTAAACTATGAATTAACACATGTGGAATTATATATGGAATTATATACATAACAAAAAAGTGTGAAATATCTGAAAAATGTCATATTCTAGGTTCTTCAAAGTAGCCACCTTTTGCTTTGATTACTGCTTTGCACACTCTTGGCATTTTCTTGATGAGCTTCAAGAGGTAGTCACCTGAAATGGTCTTCCAACAGTCTTGAAGGAGTTCCCCGAGAGATGCTTGGCACTTGTTGGCCCTTTTGCCTTCACTCTGTGGTCCAGCTCACCCCTAAACCATCTCGATTGGGTTCAGGTCCGGTGACTGTGAAGGCTATATATATATATATATATATTACCTTTTTTTGATATGAGCTTTTTCAGGAGCACCAATAAGAATTTTGGTCCCACATACAGTATATGCTCCAGGGCTCTTATACCTCCTTCTCATAGACTATTTTTTTGTTCTAAGGTTGCCTTTGTTTAGGATCATCTCATCACTCCAGCCCAGTGTCAACCATCTAAGGAATTGATTGAATATGATGAAATCTTTTCATTTTTCATCAACATTTTTTTCGAAACTGATACTTAAACCCTTACCCATCTGATATTGTTTTATTTAAAAACTATTACAATACATAAAACACACCTGCATTGTAACTAAACTAAATATAGTGAAGTATAAAGTATTAATAAAGCAAATCCTTTAAATCCTATGAAAGGAAAACTTGAATCCTGTAATATGGAAACAGAACCATTTGCAAAAATAATTGACTTTTCAAAACCATTTCCACCCGTTTCAATTTGCTACAAGATCCAATATCAATGTTTTGTCTGATATTTGTTTTTGTTTTTTTCATTTTTTGACATATATGGATACTGGTTACCGGATTGCTGCCGACTCTGTGTATGAATTACTTGTTGAAATGTGATTTATTTCTACTTATGCAGAATTACTTTCAACATAGTCATAACACAAGCCAAACTTTTTTCTTCCTCCAGTCACTGAGGCTGCCTAAACAGCTAAACTTAAATCAGTACTACGTTCAGAATTACATAATAGACTCGGTTTACAGGGATCATCTCCTACACCTCGCCTTTATCCATCCTTCATTAGAAGCTTTTTGGTTTCTAAAATCATTTGTGTAATATTATGCAAAGGATTGTGTTCTGTGTCTCTTTCTCAGGATCTTAGTAGAAACATGTTCCATGTTCCATCTAAATATAATGTTTTTATAATGGGATTTGTTGCTGGAAGTGGAATTTCCGCTCATTTTCACAGGTTCCTTCTGCTGCTCTCAGAATCTGATCAGATTGGCTGCCGTCCTGCAGCCCTGACCACAGATAAAAGACCATTTGTTACTTGCTTATCAGCTAAAGCCATCAGCACTAACAATGAAGCATAGGAACAATTACCATCATTAGGCTGCAGCTGCATGGTGTGAATACATTTTAAAAAACGCACTGTGCATGTTTTGGTCTAGATTAATGTGGTTTAAAAAAAATAAAATAAACATGCATGACAGCTGCATGGGACAAAACCATTTGGACCAAAATATTTTGATAAAACAAGACTATTATGCATATCAGTGGATCTTTTTGCAGGCTACCGAACATTCCTCAAATTGGGTTGTCCCTATGTGTCTCATATCAAATGGCGTAAGTTAAAGGAAAACTCCACCCTGAAACTAATTACATCTATTTATATAGAAATATTTGTGATCTGCGTAGTGATTATGGTGCTAATTTGTTGGCTGGTACAGTATTTAAATTATTCCCAGGAGATTTTTGTGTTTGTGTGGCACTCTGAGGTCACAGAGGGACACCACAAATGTGTCTGTGCAAGCCGCCATTTTCCAAACATTTGGAAGCTGCATCTGATTTTAGTCTGAGATGGACAGACTAAAGGAATAAAGCACCGCTGCATCACTCTATGAGGCTCAATATTACCTTTGAGTTCCCTGGTGGTCTAGTGGTTAAGATGCGACGCTTTCAGCGCTGTGGCCCGGGTTCGATTCCCGGTCAGGAAACCAACCCCAGCCATTAGGGTGGGAGGGAGGTGGTAGCTCAGTGGTTAAGGCATTGGGCTTTGGATCAGAAGATCATAGGTTCAAATCCCACCACCACCAAGCTGCCACTGCTGGGCCCTTAAGCAAAGCCCTGAAACCCCTCCTGCTCAGTTGTAAGTCGCTCTGGATAATGCCAAATGCCGCAAATGTAAATGTAAATTAGGGTTGCACAAGCCACTCTTAATGCCGGTCCCAAGCCTGGATAAATGGGGAGGGTTGCGTTCTGAAGGGCATCCAGCGTGAAACGTGCCAAATTAAACATGCGGATCATGAATACGGCAGATCCGCTGTGGTGACCCCTAATGGGAGAAGCCGAAAGAAAGACTCAATATTACCTTCAGAATTGTCCCTTTGCACAGCTATAAAGTGCTCCCAGCTAGGTGTCAAGCACCGAGATCGCTGGAACTGCAATTGTTTCAAAATGGCGACCTTTAAGCTCTATTTTCATCTCCGGGAAGACCGCAGGAGCCAAATCTAGCAAGTTATCTGGGTGGTAATTCATCAGTGTGGAGCAAATACAATTAGTAACAAATTACAAATACCTTAGCGTAATGATGCATTAATAACTTAGGTGGGCTGCATGGACAAATTATGGACTGAGATGCTTCAAAATCGAATGTATTTCTTAAAGAAATAAGTTCCCTTTAATGTCCATAGCAGAATGTTTTTGATGTTTAATGGGACTTATATTAAAATCATTATGACATTTTGTGTGATTTGCTGGAACGGAAACGCCTCAGAGGAGGTCACTGGGGAAAGTGGTAACAATAGCAAGTAAACTGTTAGGGATAAAGTTACAGAGCATAGAGAGTGTAGTTTATAAAGGAAAAATGTTGAGTAAGGCTCACATCATTGTAAATGATAAGAGTCATCCTCAATGTTACAATTTTAAATTGTTACCATCTGGCTGATGATATTATGTTCCGATTGTAGAAAATAAGGTCAATATTTTATACCCAAAGCAATTAAATTCTTAAATTCTTCTTCCTCTGGTGTTAACTGATGGTCAGTTAGACTGAATAAATTACATTTATAAGCATTAAATAAAATTCTTTTTTGACATGCCAACTGTGAATTGGTAAATGTCTGTGCCAGTATGCTGTATGGATGTACAAAAACGTATGCTACATGTTCAAGTTCAATAATAGGATCTGAAAGGGAGTTAATCTAAATCCCAAGCCTTGCAAAAGATCATTAAAAAAGCGTTCAACTGTACTTTACCTCACATGTATTTACGAAATGTAAATCGAGCTCCTTGCAATCTGTTTGTTTATGTCTACTTATCAGGCACAATTAGGGAGTAGACTTTATTACAACATCACTATATGAGCAACAGCAAACAGCTGATATTGGGCCATTATATGTTAGGAAATGTTGAACCAGGGATAATGTCAAAGCAAATGTTAATGCACAGGGTTCGGCTTTACACGACTGAGCGAACATGCAAATCCGGATTTATCCGGTCGGTACACAGCTGCAACTTCAATAACATGACTAAAGTAAAAATGTCCAGGATAGCTTTCATGTTATTATTTTTTATATAACTAAAATTGAGAGTTTTCTGAGTAATCACAGCTAATTAGTAAACAAATAAATAATTAAGTAAATAAATGAAACATGATAATACTACTACTAATCTTCTAATTCTTCTTTTGGCTGCTCCAGTTAGGGGTCTCCACAGCCGATTATCCGTCTCCATACTACTCTGTCCTCTACATCCGCCTCTTTTAAACCAACCACCTGCATCTCTTCCCTCACCACATCCATACTCCTTGGCCTTCCTCTTTTCCTCCTGTTCGGCAGCTCAATGCTCGGCATTATTCTACCGATCGATTTATCCCTCCTCTGCACATGTCCAAACCATCTCAAGTCAAGTCAAGTTTCATTCTATAGCGATTTTCACAACAGACATTGTCTCAAAGCAGTTTTACAGAATTTTAAGAGTTAAGTTGAACGGTGTGCATTTATACCTGATGAGCAGCCATGCGACTGTCGCAAGGAAAAACTCCCTTAGATGTTACGAGGAAGAAACCTTGTCTCCAAAATGTCCTTCCTGCATGGTCTCTCTAATAAACTCATATCTAATCCTGTCCATCCTCGTCAATTCCAATAAAAAAATCATAGCTCCACCTCCTATTTTTAATAATAACAATAATAATAATAATTGTAGTAGTAGTAATAGTAGTCGTTATTGTTTTGTCCTCTTTGCTCTTCTTCTAAATGCAATAGTTTTCAGCTTATTCAACTTTCCCTGCAAAGCACGAAGCATAAAGCATAATACAACTAAAAAGAGACTGATTTATCGAATGGCTTCATGAGTCATAACCTGCGTAAAATCCTTGAAACGGCTTACAAAACACTATTTCATAACAAAATCTCTTTTTCTACTAACATGTAAAATACTACTTTGTTGTGATGTCTATAAACTATCTAATATATGATCTATTAATATTTTATATTTAGTGACAGAGCTTACTACTGGGAAAGGTACTCTGTCTGGGGGAAAGGCAGTCTAGTGATTGTAGAAAATGAGAACATGAGCTGTTTGTCACCTTGAAGCACCTATTCAAAGTTGCATAACCACACCAACTTTCAGGTCTTATATTCTCACACATGGCACCCAAACAGGATGTTGCACATTAAGCATCAGTGTACGTGTTTACCTGCAACAGGCGAGGAGAGCAGCAGTGCAGCCGAGACATTGACACAATGACATGAGATTCAGAAAGATAAAAAATTTGCCATTAAGATAAAAAGGCTGGTAGAATAGAAAAGCCTTTGACTTAAAGCTAGTAGATGACAAGTTTAAATTACAAAGATGCAACAGCCAGCTGAAGACTAGAGTCCAAATGAGCCTCTCTCTCTCTCTCTCTCTCTCTCTCTCTCTCTCTCTCTCTCTCTTTTACTCACTCTTTCTTTCTCTCTCTCTCTCTCTCTCTCTCTTACTCACTTTCTCTCTCTCTCTTACTCACTCTTTCTTTCTCTCTCTCTCTCTCTCTCACACTCTCTTACTCACTCTTTCTTTCTTTCTTTCTTTCTTTCTTTCTCTCTATCTCTCTCTCTCTCTCTCTCTCTCTCTCTCTCTCTCTCTCTCTCTCTCTCTCTCTCTCTCTCTCTCTCTCTCTCTCTCTCTCTCTCTCTCTCTCTCTCTCTTTCTCTCTCTCTCTCTCTCTATCTATCTCTCTCTCTTTTTCGCTCTCTCTCTCTTTCTCTCTCTCTCTCCCTCTATCTCTTTTTCTTTCTCTCTCTCTCTCTCTCTCTCTCTCTCTCTCTCTCTCTCTCTCTCTCTCTATCTATCTATCTCTCTCTCTTTTTCGCTCTCTCTCTCTTTCTCTCTCTCTCTCCCTCTATCTCTTTTTCTTTCTCTCTCTCTCTCTCTCTCTCTCTCTCTCTCTCTCTCTCTCTCTTTCTCTCTCTCTCTCTCTCTATCTATCTCTCTCTCTTTTTCGCTCTCTCTCTCTTTCTCTCTCTCCCTCTATCTCTTTTTCTTTCTTTCTCTCTCTCCCTCTCTCTTTCTTTCTCTCTCTGTCTCTCTGGCTCTCTCTCTGTCTCTCTCTCTCTTTCTTTCTCTCTCTTTCTCACTCTCTCTGCTGTCATTTACATCAACACAAGCCAATTAAGTGCTCATGATCTGATGTATGCAAAAGTAGGCAAACAGCACTTTCATTTCTCTGTGTGTACTTTGTGACTCTGCGTGAGTAGCAAGTCAGAAAAGATCTGAACTGGCCAAGGCTAAATTAGGGACAACATGAGAAAAAAATGAGGGCAAAGATGTTATGTAACAGTTTGTTAGAATACTAAAAATAAATACTTCCTACGAAGCAACTATATACCTTCATGGAACCAAAAAGGTTTTTTTCCCCCCATAAAATATCTATTTCATCAAAGCATTGCAGCAATGTAAACACTCAACACTATCTGTGTCAAATCCACAACAGACTTCAGCATCCAGTTTAGAAGAGATCATAGATAAGTGTTTCTTGTAAAAGATCATACTTTAAATTATACATACATACACTAAAACATTTAAATCCATGATATCAGGCATGTAGCCAAAGTGTCAGTGTACAAGCAAATCACTGGGGCACTGACTCACAGGTTAGAGCTCTGATCTACTGGTCAGAAGGGCGTGTGTTTGAATCCCAGTTGCAGAAAATCTGTACACCAAACAATACCTTTAAAACCATCCATGAGCATGTAACAGTCTCTTGAATAATGCCCTTTTTCTTAGGCCTATTTGAGGTCTAGATATCACAACCCAAATAGACAAAGTACTTAGGGAAGGTGACAGAGTGGTTGAAAAAAAAAAAATCTGCCCTATATTTGCTTAATAATATGTTAGCTATAGTTTTATTTTTCCTCAAGTCAGCATCACACAGATTTTGCATACGCTGAGATACTGCAGGAGGTAAACATAGGACCTGGAAGAAGAAAAAAAAAGATTAGAACCTGCAAAACACATCAGAAACACGCAAATCTAGCCAAGAGAAACATAAAGTGACCATGCTTACAAAGCACTACCAGCAGAAGAATGTATGCGGATGTGTGTGTGTGTGTGTGTGTGTGTGTGTGTGTGTGTGTGTGTGTGTGTGTGTGTGTGAACGTGTGTGCCGGGGATCCTCCGGTGGTGCATTTTTTCCTGCGTGTGTCAGTGGAGGATAGGTTTGGATTTCTCTGTTCTCTGGGAAAGTCATTAAGACTGGAACGCAGAAGAATGAGATGATTAAGACACTTTTTTTTTTTTTTACACAGGTAGCAGCTGCAATTCGAAGCACATGTATGTGTATATAAATTACATAAATGCCCACTTATATAATTAGATATAATGTGATACTCGTAATGAGTGCACATTTATGATATCGCTTACAACTTATTTTCTGTATTTCTGACTATTAAATGAGATACAGATTATTGTATTACGGGTAAACCTGCATATTTCTATAGGCATGGATTGACTTGATACATACTGCTTAAGCACTGTTTATAAAGTTAATATATATAAAGCGACATTTCATGTCTGAAAGATCTCACAAATTCATGGGTACATATCATTACTTTATTAGCTAGCACAATGAAGCTCCAGGGGCACTGCCCAGTTTCATGTTTCGTTTGCCTGAAAATCCTATTGACTTTGTGAGCTAAAATCATGCAATAATATATTTAGGCTTGTTAGCTAGCTATGCTAAGCATATATACGTGGATCAAATCTCATCAGCAAGTCACTGGATAATGTTTAAGCTATAAAATTAGTTTTTTCTGTCCTCACATTGCATATAAATGTTATTAATCATGTCTTTTTAGTGTTTGTTGTAGCAGTATGTTGTGCTAGTGTGCACTAAAGTCATATAACAGCATTGGCCTGAATTCTTTTTTTGTGTCCACATCCAATTAAACTGAGTCATGACCTAAGCATCAACTTTGCACAAAGCTACATCACCAGAAAATGAAAATAAAATTGTTCAGAAAAATGAAAAATTTTGTTTTACCACCCAGATGGGAAAATCAGCAATCAAAATAGTCTGGGTGCATCTTTATACAAACACATTATACAATGAACAGCTAGCATGCTCTAAACACAATTAAGAGACACACTTCTGGTGCTGTTCTGCATCTTTTTTTTTTTTTTTGGAAAGTTCGGCTTGCCAGAAGGTTTCACAGAAGACCTAAGGTGTGAATCGAGACTGAGATTCCACAGGCAACAAAAACAAAGAAGTCTTAAGGGGAGGAGGTTTTTCATTTAATATGGGCACAAGCAAGTTCCCAGATTTCAAGCTCAAATAAAGGCCATGGAAAACCGCCTAGTCTGGTGGTTTCATTTTGGCTAATATTTGTTTATATTTTGGGCATGAGAACCAGCTATATTAATAAATATCAGCAGGGTGTGCACACAAAAATAATAACCCAGTGAGCAGGATTAAAATAAAGGGTACCACACACATCTTTCTGGTGCATAGATTGGACTGATAGCGAGGACATTTATATCTCTAATTTTTTTCTAATAGTTTTCAGTATTTTCCATGTGGTAGAGCTTTATTTGAAACAAAAGTGAACACAGTAAGCCACTCCTGCTGCCTTAAGCCACTCCCACTTTGTGGTTAAATTTGAATAAAATACATTTCCAAATACTTGAAGCATGAAACAGGGAAACAAATACAGATTGGATTACGCCACAAGTGTAGAGAAATGTGTCATTCAGAAACTCAATAGCTTGTTCCACAAAAGACAAACCTCCGTCTACTATACACATAATACTGTTTTCTAAAAATGACTCCCTTTATATATATTGAAGTGAAAAATGATCTCCTCACACACTTAAATATTTTGCACCAGACTCAGACTGGTACTAACAGTGTGTAAATAAACCTTGAAGGTGTCCTCTTACACCAATCGAAAATGATAATGACACACTAGTGAAACATTATTAGAACCCTTCAAGAACTACTTTTAAACATCTCGACTGGTTTAAAGGTCAGCTTTGCCCTTTAATTCACTTCACTGAGTGCTGTACAGATTGCAGATGGCAAATCAGCATCTCTTAGAGCACATTCTTTCTTCTGTGGTCACAGGACAACATACGAGCCAGGCCAGAAGTGGAGAACTCAACATCCAAAGCAAACAGCCACAGAGTGAGGCTTGCTATTTGTTCTTGGTTGTACTTAGATGTTCTGACCACAGATTTAAGGGAAAGTGTACACTAGTGACTGAGGTTAGAGGCCGTATGCTTGGATAGCTGTCTGACCTCGGGGTCATAAAAATGGCGGTACAGTATTTCATACCCTGTGTATGTATACAAGGGAGTGTACTTTTATCCCCTTGAGGAACTTGGTCTGCGTCAGCTATTAACACTAAGATCATGATCTTTGACCTTAATCATTTGTGGACTTTGGCTAGCTCTAATGTAAGTGGTTGGTTCCTCTTTTGGGGAGTAGTAAGGCTTGGGAAGTAATCCGTGGGAAAATGTTCCCATCTCCAGTGGCCAAGTGGAATGCTTAATTCTGACCCCTGAGTTCGGAACGAGGAATGAGGAACGGAGAACATCCTTTTCCTGCTTTCATACCAGATGATTTTCAGGTCAGAGCTGCTTTTCCAATCATGGGTGTATGTTCGTCACTATATGAGTAACTGCACATACCTAATGCTACACATTATACAAAAATAAAGAGACGCATTCATCAAAACCATCTTTGATAGACCGCTGTTGAGTGTAATGCACGGGCTTTTGTTACTCACAGCGAAATTAAAATGAAAATCCTGTTTGAACAGGTCAGCTGCAAGTGGCAGGTGAAACCTACAACCAGGATATTGGTCTTTACTACTGTTTGATATGTTTAAAAGGAATAATCCAATGTTTTTCAGAGTAATATTAATCAGTGCAAATACACCAATCAGGCATAACATTAAACATCATAACATTATGACCAGAAAGTAAATTCAAAACATTGATTATCTCTTCAGCAAGTGAACAAATTGTTCTCAAAGTTAATGTGTTAGAAGCAGGTAAATTGGGTAAGCATGAAGTTTTAAGCGAGTTAGACCAATTTGTGATTGATAAGCATCAATGACCAAGGCTCAAGCCCATGTGGTCCGATCCAACAGACAAGCACCCGCTAAAGAAGTTAATGCTGTTAATGCTCGACAGGTCAGAATTGTTTTGGCAACAAAAGGGGGACCAACACAATATTAGGCAGGTGGTAATTATGTTATGCCTGATCTGTGGCTATAAAATTATGCCTGGTTGGTGTATATGATTACTACATTTTTGTGCTGGGCTCCATAATGTCACTTTAGAGCAGTGATGAATATGACGTGACAAATCCAATTTTCAGTTTAATTTTCCTGATATATATACTTCTAAATGTGATAAAAAACATGGCACCTTTGGTAGCAGACTTCCCAAGGGCAAAAAAAAAGCATATCCCTAGCTGGCAACCTACTGAGCAACCCACAACATAATGTTCTTAATCGTCATTCTTATATTGTGACGCTTTTCTAAGCTTGTAATGCAACTTCCTTTAGTTGTTTTTTTGTTTTGTAGAGATTCACCTTTTAGTATCCTCAACAGGAAATAACATTTATGTGAAAATTGTACATAGTCCCTTTTCAAATAAACTTTAATAAAAAACTAATTAGAAAAAAGTGCCACTTATATATTGGGTTAAAGTATGCTGATTGACTTGACCAGTCTAAAATCGTACACAACTTTCCTTTGTTGTATTCCTATTGTGTTTTCGTTTATCGTCTTGCTGTAAATTGGCAGACAAAACGCATCAAGCTGTGGCACTTCCTTTCACCATGCTTAGCTGATGTGCTTGTTTGTTTTGGATCATGGGTACATCCTTTCTTTCTCTACACATTATACTTTCAAACACTTTGGTGGTGGTTAATTTTGGATATTTTGGTTCATCTCTGTTTTTCTGATTAGTTTGTTATGACATTGTTTTTATTATCAACTGCTAGTTAGTACACCATTAGTTTCTTTCTATCAGGGAATAATTCCATTGCTTTTGCGATGCTTGCGCAATGGCTCTGATCAAATTCTTTTCTCAACTTTATATTTGGCTGGCATTCACTCCAATAGACAGCTCTCTGGTCTGGAATTTGGTTTATCCTTTGTATAAGCAATTGCATTCTTCACAAGTAAAACCCACGGTTTAAAACAAGAGTAGAAGATTTAGAGATATAAGTTGTCTTATCTGGGCACACCTGGACAATAACAAACACCTGTTAGTCATATATTCCAATTTTCTCGATCACTTAAACAATAGGTGGGTTTGAAAATGGTTATTTTAAAGTTGTATAACATGTCTAGCTGTACATTTTTGGAAATGAACCATGAAATTCTTATCTGTCAGCTCATTCTCATGTTTTAAAATGACTAAAACTCTTTATCCTTCTAACTACAGTGCTAACACAGCTTCTTCCCATCTTCACCAGAAACAGAAAATTACTGTCCCTCTCACTGCCAAGGTGTAAGGTATTATTGCTCAGATGAAAGGAAAAAGTGGAATGTTTTGATCTCTTCGAGACGTTAGATGAGAGAGTGTTTGAAAGAGAATGAGGGAGGGAGAGGAAGAGTAAAGGTATGTGGGTGGTGGCCACACCTACAGGTATGGAAGGGGGACTCCAAACATTTTGACAATGACACATCATGTGAGAAGGATTCGATTTTGAGGGAGTGGCAGCAATCATCTTGGCAAAGCAGTCTGCTGGTATCACTGGCATTTCAGTAGGGTATTGTCACCATGAAGTGGTAGCTTAATGGTTAAGATGTTAGAATTCTTATGGGGAGAACTTAAGTTCAAATCTCAGCACAAGCAATCTACCATTACTTGGTTCTTGAGGGAGACCCTTAACATTTACCTGCTTATATGTAAAATTTGAGAACCTGAATATGGATGTCTGCCAAATGCTGTAAAGGCATTTCATCTCTCTGCCTGTCACTTGTGTCTACGTAGTGTCCTTTCTATGACCTTTATAAAGTGTATTATTATAGAACAGCTAAATTCTCGCATGCCTCTACCTGTTTATGTCATAGGCTTCTTCCTGTTTCATTCATTTAATGTGCGGATGTTTGTTACTCAGCTATAATAGCCTACGCAATCCCAAACACAAACAATGAACTTGCCCTTATGAGCTTTTTGTATAAATAGCAATACAATTTTGACAACACATCTTTGCATAGTTACATTTAACGTTGTATAACGTGTTTAGGAGGCAAATTCGTTCCTGTAAACCGATAAAACTCTCTATAGCAACTTTTTTCTATCGCTTGACAGTAAGAACAAAGAACTAATATCTTAATAGAAATCCTATTAACATATTAAACCTAGCAACATATTAACAGTGAGTTTTTCTTTGTCAAATGACAACGGTTTTAACCGGCAATCTTCTAGTTAATGTGTTTTAAGACTTGGATTATGTATCTTGTAAAATGTTAATGAAGTGCTACTATGGAAGCATAATGATTTTAATTAGAGACCTGCAGAGGACGGATATTTTAGTCCTTCTCGCTCCCGCAAGGTTTAAGATTTGTCCCGTTTACACCCACAAAAGCTTGCAGGTAGTTTTATAAGTAGTTTTATTTTTAATGCACGGACTGCTTCTTCTCGCTACTCTGATTTTGTTTTGTTTCATTCGCTTCCCTTTTGAATTTGAATATGAATAAAAATAAATGGAAAAAACGTTTAGTTTTAATGGAGTTTGATTTTTTGTGTAAACAGGATGAACATGAACATGAAAAAGAAACATTTCAGAACATAGAACATCGGAAACTATATAAAAAACAGACCATGGTTTTGTTGTGTTGTTTGTTCCTTGCTTTTATAAAGTCATATCTGTAGCACTCAACAATTTACCTATGTTTCGCGCTTCACACATTTTGCCTCGATGTGCACTGATAATCCACCGCACATGAACCACACGAGATTTTGTTTCCGACCTTGTGCCTGTAAAGTGTTTTGTTTTAGTTGGTGCTTTTGTGCAGTGGAAACTGTTTATTTGTTTTTTGTAGCTTATTTTTTCATGGGAGTCCCGAAATTGATTTTATTCTCCCGCAACCCGCACACAAATGAGTATTTTACCGCCCGCACCTGCATTCACCAAATAAATCTTGTCCCGTGGGAGTGAAGGCCTCTAATTTAAATTGCTGCCACACAAAGCCGCTGTCAAAGGTGCTGTTCTAGAAGAGTAATCAAATCAGATTCAAGAATCCAAGCACTGTGGTGTACGCTATATTATTAAAACCTGATTATGAGGACAAACTCTTTTTTTTTATGTTCAACAATTTCTGCAGGCATGTACAGACAAAACAAACAAAAACAAACTTCTTGAAATATGCCACAACATTCTTTGAAATGCTATGACACTCTCTTGCCTTTTATGTTCATGGTGGGAATCTGTTTTTGTTGTGTGTTTTTTGGCGGTGCCTACATAGCTGGTACTCACCTGTGGCATCCAAATAATTCATTCCTCCCTGACTGAACATTACAACCTGTGAGGATTAGAAATCATGTGACTGCTCTGTATCAGGCCTAATGAAGCCTGGGTGTTTTTTGTTTTCTTTGTTTTCTTTGCATTTCTGACATGCAGTGGCATAAGCCTTCTAAGCTCGCTCTAACCAAAATAAGAAATGCCACCTGGTCTCATTCTTAACATTCTGTACAACTCCAGTGTGGAATCTTTCCCATAAACACCCTGATAATATCTTATGAAATGGTCTGGAAATATTTTGCGTAATGGTATGTAAATCTGTACTGACTTTACTTCAGATGAATCATGCCGTTCTTGTTCTAGGTTAAGGTTATAGGCGTGCATTACAGGTTTGCATGACAAATCACACAAATCAAAACTCTAAACACACTGATTATCCTAGCAAATAATTAGGTCAGCCTCAGTCAGTGCTATAAGGAACTAGCACCTTTAGCGTTAGCTTCCACCATCATGCTTTACTTTGCTAATGGTATTCTTCAGATAATTGTTTTTGTGTCAAATATAGTGTAACTTTTAGGTGCCTCAAAGATCTACTTTGGTCTTCTGACCATAAAGTATTCTGCACATGGTTTTGGGTGAATTGGGTAATCTGAAGTGTTTGTGTTTTTGTGTTTTGTTGAATATTATGCAAGGTTTTTGTTACATCTTTGTGACTAGTACTTGTCAGATTTTCCTGCAGCTTCCCTAATGTTGTTCATTATAGAGGATTCTTTTATTTATTAATGATTAATAGTTAAATAATTCATAAATCATAATAATTAAATATTGTTGTATTATTTTTAATAGATTATTAGTTTAAAACAGTAGATAATGTTTACCACAGCTTATGCAAAAAATCTTGGGACCAATATCAATTTTGGAAAATACATTCAAAACAACTCAAAACCAAAATAATCAAAGGCCTACCTTTAATTAAATGCATATTTAATGCTATACATATTGGTCTGCTTACCCAACTATTTAAAACGGGGACTTTTTAAAACGTTACTAAAGTCTCTGGTTCATGTTGAAAATTTGACAAACTAGTGAAACTGATTACATTAAAAGCCACTATGATTTTATTTGCTGTAGTGTAAAACATTTTTGCAATGGGTCTATATGACATATTTCTTTCTTTCTTTCTGTAAAGCTGCTTTGGGCCAATGAGTATTATTAAAAGCACCATACAAATAAAATTAAATTGAATTAAATATATAGCCAAGGTTTGCACAGTGGGCACTCATTATATCTGAACAATGTCATATGCAGCTTGTTTGTTGATTGGAAAGGTGTCACTTTGGTTCACTATGAATGCATGATAATATTCTCATTTTTGTCATGTGAAAGAATTATTCAGCAGTGAACTACTAAATGTTCTATATATTTTCATGTTCTCTAAGGAATACAGCATGTCAAGGATTGCTGTTATAGGAAAATAAAAAGCAATTGGGTTTTGTAGAGTCACTGTTACCATGATAACCATTTTACAATATGTGCATGTTATACTGAATAATGTTATTATTCCAGCAAGTGTTTTATTCCTTCTATACCACAACAATCTACCAGCGATTATTCTTAAAAAAAGTCACTGTTTTGATAATGTTAATAAGTTGTTAGATACAATAACATATTATTGAGTGCGTATTAAAAATTGAGAATTCCAACATAATACCAACATATGTGTAAGAAATATCTGTTAAGAATCAGATACTGAAATCCAACTGAGTACTCTTACTGTCTTACTAGCGGTTAGCTGACTGGATAATTATGAATTAGCTTTGGATTCAATATTTATGCCATTTTTAAGAAAAATAAAGTTTCTCGATGTTCCAAAATGTATTCATTTAACCTAATTTTTAATGGTCAACTTATAAAGATTTAATCTTTTTAGACATTCAGCGTACATAAAAAAGACAGTACAACAGCACTGAAAGAAACCCTTAATAGTCATACAGTATTTATTTGCAGTGAAACCACCTCCAGCTGTGCCTTCAGCCTGCCATGAGCTACATGAGAAAAGCAAGATTGCATCTGAAATAGAAGTTGAAAGCAGGCCCAATGTCCCATTTTGACTCAGAAGGCAAAAGGATCTTAAAACCTCACTCTGGAACTGCTGAAGCAGGCGTTCCAAACAGGATATACCGAAAACTGCGATAACTGCTTGAATTAGTGATCAGATACCCAAAAGAAATCCCCACATAGTTCAAATGTATTTTTTTTATCCTTATTAAAATGGATACAGACGGCAAAAGTCTTTCTGGCACAGAACCCAAAACCTCATGAAAATCTAAACCCACAATGAGCTACCTCAGAGGCTTACATTCGTCCTGAAATGACAGCAGTAACTGAGACAGTGTGAAACAAAATGCTATTGGAAAAACCGAGAGGCTAGTCAGTTCAGTGTGACCTCTTGAGAACTTCACATTAATGACAGGCTAAACATGGTTGCTCAAGTTGTACAGGATTCAACTACGTTGTCTACAAGATCCAATAAAAGCAATGTCCAAATCATTTGTAAAAAGTTTTAATCAGTACATTGAACTTCTTTTTCATGAGCTAGCTAGCAAAACAAGCAATTTAAAACATAGCTAACAACACTGAAGCTTCCTTGTCAAACCCGAGGAAAGAGTAATGTTGAGAAAACTCATTTTACAAATGTAAGGTCAAGTTACAAGCTAGCTACAGCCAAACCACGCTTCTCATGAACTAGCCAGGTACATTTTAACCTATTAAGAAATGGGGTCTGACAACGCTGGAGCTAGTTTCTCAAACTGAAGGTTTGTTACTATCTTGTGTACATTTTGATTTTCTATTTACAAACTGCACTTAGGATAAATTAATTTTCATTAACTGTTAAAAAATGACGTGAGAGAGCACTTTACAATGCTTGGGTCAGTTTGTTTCTAGCTAGCAGTTTGGCTACTTATGTACCAAACCAGCTAGTAAAACTTTCTTTCAGCTTCTCCCGGACCATCCACATGTTTGATTTGGCACATGTTTTTATGCTGGATGCCCTTCCTAACGCAACCCTTCCCCAATTTATCCGGGCTTGGGACTGGCACTGAAAGTGGCTTGGGTTGGTTCCCTGACCGGGGATCGAACCCGGGCCGCAGCGGTAAGAGCGCCGCATCCTAACAACTAGACCAACAGGGAACCAAACCAGCTAGTAACTTGGATAAGTGAGCTAGCTAGATAGCTATTAAGGCTAAAGTTTTGAGTTTGGATCATTTGTGTTATGTCTAGAATTGTTATACTATTATTAAAAGAATAAAAAACCTGCCACACTAGCAAAATGCATTTAATTGAGTTATTAGCATTGCGCTAAAGCTGTTCTAAACACTGTTTGTCACTGTCATTTATATGGTTGCAACATACATAATATTTGTTTATATTATTGCATATAGCCATTAGCTTTTAGCAAGTTTGTTTCATCAGTTATTATAATGCTAGCATACATGACAGAGATTAGCAGTCAATTTGTTGTTTTTCTAATGTTTCTTTTCCTAAATCCTAGATTCCTAAATCTTTCTTTTTCATATTCACACTTTAAATAGACTTAAGTTTTTACTCAAAGACTACTTTTATAACCTCTGATTATCACGTACTAAAACTTTAGAGAGGACACATGGACTGATTCAACAGTAGCTACATCAGTTTCTTTTACACACACACACACACACACACACACACGCATGCACGCACACACACACACGCACACACACACACACACACACACACACACACACACACACACACACACACACATTCCAGTGGACGAACAATGCTATATCTTTTTAAGCTGATGACTTCCTGTGTGATCCAAAAATAATCAAGGAATGTTTTACAAAAATCCAAAGTTTTTTTGTGCAGAAGGGAGACTAACATGCTTGTTAAATATCAGTCTCCTAAAGCTTGTTCTTAGTAAAAGCACATAGCGAACACTTTACTGCATTTTTAAGTTGGATGGACGTGCCTCATAGCACACGTCCCCAAAAAAATGGGACAAATTCCTCACTAAAGAGCGCTGGGTTTCCGACCTCTCCTCCTTCTACATCGTTGGACTGCTGATTTGTCTTTTTGAGTGTAATTGCATAATAATTCACGTCGCCCACCACAGCAATTCATCATATTATAAGAGAAATTTGACCTGGAGTGACCCAATAACATGGGTAAGAGTAAAGGAATGCAAGTGGGCAACCTTTCCCATTTAATCACAATAATAATAATAAAAATAACAACAACAAAAACTGGTGGAAATTAACATTCATTTATCAATAACGAATGTTCTGTCAGTGGTCAGGAATTTTCAGCTGAACTCAGAAGGACACAGAGAAAGATCTGGTGGAAGAAAGAGAATAAAATGAAAGATTACTGCTTTCTAGAGATATGAATTATTCACACAGCTCATGTGGTTGCCATGCGCTAAACCTGTGATGCAGGTATTTTTATTTATGTGAAGAATTAGTTTTGTTTTTCTTTCCCTTGTAAAGGCCATGGTGTGGCATAATAGCTCACATGGTCCCTGGTTTGACCTAAGATTTTTGCTTGATCGTTCCAAGCCCATATGAGGTAATTGCGCTAAAGCTGTTCTTAACACTGTTTGTCACTGTCATTTATATGGTTGCAACATACATAATATTTGTTTATATTATTGCATATAGCTATTAGATTTTATCAAGTTTGTTTCATCAGTTATTATAATGCTAGCAAACATGACAGAGATTAGCAGTCAATTTTTTGTTTTCCTTATGTTTCTTTTTCTAAATCCTAGATTCCTAAATCTTTCTTTTTCATATTCACACTTTAAATAGACTTGAGTTTTTACTCAAAGACTACTTTTATAACCTCTGATTATCACATACTAAAACTTTAGAGAGGACACATGGACTGATTCAACAGTAGCTACATCAGTTTCTTTTACACACACGCACGCACGCACGCACACACACACGCACACACACACACACACACACACACATTCCAGTGGACGAACAATGCTATATCTTTTTAAGCTGATGACTTCCTGTGTGATCCAAAAATAATCAAGGAATGTTTTACAAAAATCCAAAGTTTTTTTGTGCAGAAGGGAGACTAACATGCTTGTTAAATATCAGTCTCCTAAAGCTTGTTCTTAGTAAAAGCACATAGCGAACACTTCACTGCATTTTGAAGTTGGATGGACGTGCCTCATAGCACACGTCCCCAAAAAAATGGGACAAATTCCTCACTAAAGAGCGCTGGGTTTCTGACCTCTCCTCCTTCTACATCGTTGGACTGCTGATTTGTCTTTTTGAGTGTAATTGCATAATAATTCACGTCGCCCACCACAGCAATTCATCATATTATAAGAGAAATTTGACCTGGAGTGACCCAATAACATGGGTAAGAGTAAAGGAATGCAAGTGGGCAACCTTTCCCATTTAATCACAATAATAATAATAAAAATAACAACAACAAAAACTGGTGGAAATTAACATTCATTTATCAATAACGAATGTTCTGTCAGTGGTCAGGAATTTTCAGCTGAACTCAGAAGGACACAGAGAAAGATCTGGTGGAAGAAAGAGAATAAAATGAAAGATTACTGCTTTCTAGAGATATGAATTATTCACACAGCTCATGTGGTTGCCATGCGCTAAACCTGTGATGCAGGTATTTTTATTTATGTGAAGAATTAGTTTTGTTTTTCTTTCCCTTGTAAAGGCCATGGTGTGGCATAATAGCTCACATGGTCCCTGGTTTGACCTAAGATTTTTGCTTGATCGTTCCAAGCCCATATGAGGTTCCTGTGGATTCTGTGGTTTGCACCTACATCTTTTTTGGTCAGTATCTGAACTGGCTGCATTTTCTTTGCCCCAGGTGTGTATGATTGTATGACCCCCTATGGCAAGGTATTCTTGCCTTGCACCCCTCTATATCACTCTGTCCTCTACAGCTGCCTGTTTCAGACCAAGCTCCTATATGTCTTGCCTCGCCATCTCAATCTAGCTTCTCTCAACTAGTCTCCAAAACGTTCTACCTGCATGGTCCCTCTAATGAACTTATTTCTAATTAGGTCCGGTATGTTGAGCTAAAATCCATTAACGTCTAAGGCAGTGTCCACATTAATATGTTTTTGTTTACACATTAATTGTGCCTTCTGTCTTCGCATCACAGTGAAAAACGGAGGGTTTTGAAAACTATGACGCATTTTTTGTCATTGCTGCGATATTTCAAATAGCCAGAAAGTAAATAAGCGGCAGGCGGAAATGACGCAGGTCAAAGCTAACAATTTGCTCGTGCACAGTACAGGGATGTAAACTTTTCAGGCGTTATATTGTGGAGTTTTTCTGAGACCTACTGCAATTATGGGTGTCAACTGTACAGTATATGAATGTTATGTTACAATATATTTGTAAATATACAAACATATAAAAAATATATATTCATATAATTATTGATTGAGTACTAAGACATCGCTATATTTAGTGCTTTCTTCATCTTGTATTTTCTTTATATTGATAATCAGTCACAAATATTCATGCAATATGAATTTGCCGGTCGGAGTTCATCACACCTGATCTTTGGACAGAAGTTAAATAAATTACTTCCTTGAGTGTTTATTACAGGATTCCACCTTTTCACATGTATTGAATGGTTGTGAATGAAATTAATAGTGTAGTGTTACTTTAGCTTGAGAGATTTATGTGTTCTGTATGCTATTCTAATTGATTATTAAGCTCTGTTCATTTGGCTGTTATTTCTACAGCACTCAGACACTCCCTCTAGAACAGTAAGCATTCCCTGACATTCGTCTGCTTTCATATATTGATACACAACATGGCAGGAAACTAGGGGTGCCCTAGACTAAAGATTTACATAGTCATGTGTGTATTTACATACACACATGAGTCAACTGAGGGGGGTGTATGGGGTGGTAGGATACCAGTTAGTCAACACTTAGTCACATTTAAAATTGCATGTGCGAGCACGCTCTGAGTTTCGCTAAGCACAACATCAAAGATTAATTGCATCAAAACAATCAAAAATGTATTTACATAGTTAAATTAGGGTTAAATATTATGGAAAGAGAAACTTAAATCTGTCACAGAGGGGTTGGATTTATTCACGCAAGTTAAACATATTGATTAAAAGCTTCTTTCTTTCCACATTTTTATTTACAGCATGATCATAATAGGCTGTATATAAACCTGTTTGGAGAAAACTGGTAGTTGCATGGGAAATCAGACATTGATTCAAGATGACTATAATGGCATGATCCTCGTTTCATTACACCTCTGCAAAGATTCGACTGTGAGATTGGTAGTCGAATCAGGCTCCTCCTATTGATGCACCAAATTTTGAACTATTTGGGGTCACCCTATAGGAAACAAAAAGTTTAAAATATTTTGGCTGTAAATTGGCACCTTACTTCCAAAGAGCCGTAAATGCATTCCCACATTCATTGAATGTATTACTGAAAGTGTCCTGTATTATAAAGTTCTACTTTCTTCTGTCTTGTTAATATTTGCTCCACCAATACTCTCCATATTAGCAATAAGCTCCACTTTTCTCAAATTTGAACAGATCCAAACTGGGCACTCCTAAATCTTGTCATGAAAGGTCACCAGAAGTTGCCAACTCTTGCTGAAAATAAATGGGCTTTCCTACTTGACTCACTTTATGTATGAGTGTTGCTTCAGAAGACCATAAGAGTTTAGGATGTATCTTAAATTATTATTTTTCAATAGTTCTCTTTCTACTTAGTGCCCTAGCAAACTGTGGCCTGCATTTGCATATTTAAACCTGATTGGTTCTAATAGTTTATGACACAATAACACTTGCTGGCCAATATAATCTTGAGGCAGTGCGGGTAAAAAACATCGCAGTGACAATGTTTCTTACTCGACCAGACTGTCCATTACCTCTATATAGCTTTGAAAAATATGTTTTCTGATGGTATTGACCTTCAGAACTTTAGTACTACTTCTATAGTTTTAAGACAACGCATTGCACTTGGTTACTCCTTCTGTAATGTTTATGGCTCCAAAAAAATTGCTCCTTCTTTTTCTTGCTGCTTTTGGCTCTATAATAGTATGTGTGCATGTGTGTGTTCTTACACATGGCCATACCTATATACATCACACATGCCTGACAAAATTTCTATGAAAACCTCCTTACCTGGTCTCAGATCCGGCAACGACTTTTTCATCAAAATGATAGGGTAGTTAGTGGCTGTTCTGGGATCTGAAGGATGGAGCTGGTTAGACGCAGATGCTTTTCAGGTCAGAGGGTATTAACGTCAGCGGTAGCGGGATTCCTTAAAAGCTTTTGTCATGGCTGACATTCTTCTTTACTTTGCTGTGTCTCTGTGTCAACATCAGGGACAAAGGAGGTCACTGAGGAAGCCTGTGCTGCCGAAGAGAGATGGGGATAGAGAGAAAGAGAGATGATGAAAATAAGGAGTGTCATGTAATGTTAGAGTTTTGGTCAGCAGTGAGCAAATAAACCTAATGGGTTAAACATACAATTGTGTCCGGCGGTGTCCTCTGCCAAAAGTTGATTAAAGAATGAGACATAATGTACTGCACATTTTTTCACAAACCTAAATTTCAGACTTTTTAGAAAGCTGAGAAAATATGAACGTGTGTGGTATTGTGTGGGTGGGAAATTCAGCGCGCAATCCTTTTTCTGAGAAGGGTAAAATAAAAACAGCTGAGTGTCCACACACACACACACACACACACACACACACACACATGCATATATGTAGTACTGAGGCTGCAGGAAAGTGCACTGCTGAAAAGTGTAACAGTGATGATTGTTGTAAGACAGGGGAAAGAACCTTCTTAAAGATTCTTATCAAGTAACAGTAATAATCACGCTGGGAAAGTTTTTAGGATTTTTTTACTTGTGTGTGTGTCTGAGGGGTAGAGAAGGAAAGACCTCTAGGGACCCATTTAGGGCTGGAGGAATGTTCTGTCCAAAAAATTCCCGGGGATTTGAGACAAGACGTCATTCATACGTATATAAACAAAGACTAAGGGTTTTTTTTTTTAACTGCATTCATGTCTGCTCTCACAGAATCTGTATTTCTATGAGAAGAATTAATAGACTGCAACCATCAACAGCCAGCCGATGCTGTGGCATGGTTGCATGGTATGTAAATCCCAACAAAAGACTTTAATAAGGAAAAAGTCTCTCATATAAATAATCCAGATAATCCAATTAAATTTGAAAGAAAACAATGGAACACATGATATAATGATATAATCGGTAAGAGACAAGTAGTCCGAGTTGGCAGTATAAAGAAAACTCAAGAGCACAATGCGCTAAAACAGGAAATCCTGGAAATTTCTAACAGAGATACGGAAATCCGTCCGCTGTTCCATAGAGAGTTTGTTTCTCTTTCGATCTCCGATTCCAGACCCGGATTGACCCCAGTCCTCGTACTGAATTGACCTGAGCGTACAAGCACACCAGCGAATGGAATGATCTCAGCTCGTATTTATAAAAATATGAATATAAATATTTGTGGTATAATTCATATTTGAACAATTTACTCTCTACTTTCGCTCTACACTCTACTTTCTCATGAGTCAGTGAACACAAAAGATGCATCTGAATAAATTTTTTTCACTGTTTTATCCTGGCTAACTGTAGTTAAAGGCCTACATTTGCATATTTAAACCTGATTGGCATTACGGTTTATGAAACAATAAAATTTGCTGGCTAATAACAATTAAAGCCATCGTAGTGACAGTGTTTCTCACTTGACCAGACTGTCCATTACCTCTATATATCTTTTAAATATATGTTTAATGATAGTTTGGATGACCTTCATTATTACTTATATGGTTTATGGACAACAGGTTACACTAGGTTATCATTTAGACTTCTTCAAGGCATAATTTTATATTGGAGGCAACCCTGACCTCCTTCCATCCACCTTTAAAAATAAATAAAAATTACTTGAAACAAATATAATTTCTAACCTTTTTTTAATAAAATACCCATTATCAGTACTGACCCGACTCGACCTCAATCCTCGTACTGAGTTAAACTGAACAGACAAGCACACCAGAGAATGGAATTATGTCAGCTCTTATTTATTAAAGTATGAATATAAATATTTGTGGTATCATTCATAGCCAAACGCTGCTTTCTCATGGGTCAGTGAACACATAAGTCTTAGCAATTTAAATGCAAACCCTGCGGTTTCTTTAAAACCCCGTGATTCACAGAATTTAATTTCATCAGTGTTTCATTGCACATTTTCCAATGCAGTTAGCTCATTTTTTCTTAAATCCATTTCTAAACCGCCAGCCTCACCCAACTTTCCAGATGATGGAGTTCCCAGGCAACTCCTCTCCTTGCTGATCAGACTGGCACTGAGGTCTAAAGCCCAAAAATTACACCCTATTTTTAATATTATGTTCAAATGACCAGTAAAGAGCACTTACAAGCAATACAGCTCTCTCTCTCTCTCTCTCTCTCTCTCTCTCTCTCTCTCTGTCTCTCTCTCTCTCTCTCTCACTTACTTATTCTTACTTATATAATTATTCATGCAGCTAATTATGCCAAATCTGATTTGAACCTTAACCTTTTGTAATAAAAAAATAAATGCAAACAGTTTTTCTCATGAGCATCAACCACAAGTATCAGTAAACATGTTCTTACACACACACACACGCACACACACACACGCACACACACATGCTGATAAATCATATTGAAATGAAGGTCCCTGTTTTATCACACTTTTATCACACTTATTATAAGCTCCAACACACACCTGCAGACCAAAGGACAAGGACCATAAACTCATACCTGGATGTCTCCATGGTAACCAAATAAACCAAATCTGTGACCAGATATACATGTTATTATGTTTATGTTTGCCACACACACACACACACACACACACACACACACACACACACACACACACACACACACACAAAATCAGACCCAGTGTGCGTGTGTAAGTGGTTGACTGAGTTTGCAAATAAGCTCAGGATGCAGGATGTGGGCAAGTCAAGCTCACGCTACTACCTGAGAAACATCTTTCATCTTTTTTTTTTTTTTTTACTTCTTCTTTGTAACTGCTCTGTTCTCGATTCTACCGCTGCTGCTGCATTCATCCTCCCACTTGCAACTGACAAGACAAAGGAAACTATGCACTTTCTAATCAATAAATGATTCACATCTGATAAATCATGAACCAAATGAATGTGATTTTGCATCATCTAAACTCATGTTCATGTTTATTTCTATTATTATTTAATGTATATTGATAATGAAACATATTATAAATGACATCTATACATTTTTATATATTTGTAAGATCAAAGAAACACACTGCACAGTACAATATGTCTGATAACAGGATGTTCTACTGTGTGTACTCCATATGTGTTAAAGTGCAAACATTTGCAACAAGACTTGGCAGTTTTTTTATTATTATATCAAGGAACACAATATCCCAACAGTTTATAGTTTATATATTTAAGTAGGAAATATGCCATGTTGTGATGTGCCATTATCTGAAAATAATCACCCATATGGTGTAATGCAAAGCACAAGGCTCCAAAGTTGATTATTTTCCAATAACATCGCATAGCAAGTGTCATTTTAAATATACCTTAACAATTTACCCCCTTCAGGTGGACTTCTATCTGGTTGATCAAAACATTTCACTACACATCGGAGCAGCTTCTTTAGTTTTTATAGCATTGATTATAGGTTAAAACTAGATTTTAGCACTTTAAGTACCTGTGCCTTCCACACCATACCAACCAATTAGAATCAAGTATTCAGTATGAATATATATATATATATATATATAGTATCTCACAAAAGTGAGCACAACACTCACATGTCAGCAACCAATTCCATCTTCTCAAGGGACAATACTATTAAAATTACCTAAATTTTAGAGTAGTCAGTGTGCAGCTTGTATACTGTAGCAGTACAGATTTACTGTCCTGTAAATAGCTGGCAACAAAAGTGAGTACACCCTAGAGTTAGTGATACCAGCTGTACATCATGTAACCATGCAAAGCCACATGTCCTATCCATCATGTAAATTTTTTGTCTGCTTGTCAGGACCATACAAATTTGTGTATCTTGTATTAGAGCAGTTACATTTTGGTGCTTTAAAAACAATTCTCTCATACTAAACACTGGATGTTCAACATGGCACCTCATGGCAAAGACTCTCTGAGGAGTTGGGAATTAGAATTGTTGCTCTCCACAAAGATTTCCTACACTATAAGAAGATCAGTAACACCCTGAAACTGAGTTACAGTACAGTGATCAGGGTCATACAGAGGTTTTACAAAATGGGATCCACTCGGAACAGACTTCACAAGAGTAGATTAGAGAAGTTGAGTCCTCGTGCTGTGCATCAGGTGCAGAAGCTGGTTTTAGAAAACAGCTTTAAACAACGGTTTTTAGACGTTGAAGAAGTGGAAGGTCCGCTTGTCAGTGCTCAGACCAAACGACACTGTAACAAGTCAGTTTCATGGCCGTCTTCGCAGAAAGAAGCTCCTTTCAAGCTGGCTCACATGTTTGCTGAAGACAACCTGTCCAAAAGCATGAATTATTGGAACTATGTTTTGTTGAGATGGTGCTCAGATGGTGTCCAGCATGTGTGGCGACGCCCTGGTGAGAAGTCCCAAGAAAATTGTGTCTTGCCTACAGTCAAGCATGGTGATGGTAGCATCATGGGCTGCATGAGTGCTGCTGGTACTGGGGAGCTGCAGTTCTTTGAGGGAAACATAAATTCCATCATCTACTGTGACATTCTGAAGCAGAACATAGTGCCCTCCGTTCAGAAACTGGGCCGAATGACAGTTTTCCAACATAATAATGACCCCGAACACACCACCAAGATGACAACTGCCTAAGGAAGTTGAAGGTGATGGAGTGGCGAAGTATGTCTCCAGACCTAAACCCTTTTGAGCACCTGTGGGGCATTCTCAAGCGGAAGGTGTTGAAGCACCATGTGTCATCCAGCAGCTCCGTAATGTCACGAAGAGGATCCCAGCAACAACCTGTGCAGCATTGGTTAATTCCATGCCCAGGGGGATTAAGGGAGTGCTGAATAACAATGATGCTCACACAAAATATTGACACTTTGGACACAGTTTTGACATGTTCAGTTAAGGTGTACTCACTTTTGTTGCCAGTTATTTAGACAACAATGGTTGTAATTTGAGTTATTATTAGAGAACAGTAAAGCTGAACTGTTTACAAGCTGTACATTGACTGCTCTAAAATATATCCAAGTTTCATTTCTATAGTATTGTCCCTTGAGAACATATAATAAAATGTTTGCTGAAATTTAAGATACTGTTTATACTGTGTGTAAATATATATATATATATATATATTGCTTGTTTTTGGCATATATTCTGTCAGGTTGTTATATACTGAAAATACAGTATGTAAAATATTACTCTAGTAAAAGTAAAAAATTGCTTAATTTAAATTTTCATTTGAGTACATTTACAAAAGTATTTGCATTTAAATTTACTAATGATTTATTATGGCTATAATGTTCCTACTATCATTTGCTTCAACTCAGTTTATGTGAAAAGGCTCTAATGTTGCTCTTAGCACACCAATCTATTAATAGAGTGATATTAATGAGTCAAACACTGATTGATATCTATTCAAATTATCACAAGCCCAAAAAATTATTTTCACTACTGCAGAAAAATCATGTAAATAAGGCCACAGTTGTTGTGGCAATTTCGAGTCAGAAGTTCATAATATATATTCCTCAAAATGTTCTGCTTGCTGTTGAACTGGTACTGAACTGTATGTTGGTGATGAGTAGATAAACCAAGCGCCAATCAAAACAAGTTCAAAACAGAGTGTGCTCTCGACCCTCATTGGTGTGTGTTTGAGTTAAGTTTTAATCCTCTCATAAATAAAAAAGGAACGACTAATTTCACAAAATGTAGTTAAAGTCTCCCCAAATGTTAATACATCAGTAAAATACAGATACACTAAAAGCTACTTAAATACAGTAACGATTTACATTTACTTCATTACTATCCACTGCTGCAAAGATCCCATACTCCAATGATGTGCCTTAAAATACGACATCAGATATCATCAGAAAACCAGGTGCCTTTAAAATTACTATTAAAATTACTTCACAGTTTCCAATATCTGCTTCTGAAGTATGTAAAGGTATAGAGGGCATAGTGTGTATGCACATGGTTAGGTGATGATGTAAACTTAAGCATTTGTTTGCTTTGACTCCCTTCAGTTTTCACCTCTGTGTAATTACTGAAAGCTATGGGGTCAATTTCACATCCATGTGCTTGTTTTTTGTGTGTGTGTGTGTATGTGTTTAGAAAAGACATAAGGTGTGTCTTAAACAACGCACTTTTTTATAGTTTCTACAAAACAGAGATCCTGTATGGAAAAGCACTAGCAGCTGGATCATCAGTAAATAATCATAGATATCCCAAATGGGAAAATACCCTGGAGATGAGTTTCCCTTTTTTATTTTAGGAGTGAACTTTTACCTAGGTAGGAAAAACTCACATACCATTCGACATTCAAATAAAAATAAGTGTAGCTAATTGTGACTTGATTAAATTATCCATGATTAATCTGCTACGCAGCGTCACCTGATCCTGTGTGCTAATGACTTCATTCTGTTCTCGTCTTCTGCTTCGAGTTTCCCCAGGCTTTTGTTTTGCCTCGCTAAAAGGATTAAGAAGAAAATGTGAGAATGTTTGGGAATAACTAGCATGCCTTTAACAATGCAGAGATGCCGAGCGGCCCGGTAACGCTCTCTCACGCACGGAAGCCGCTCTACAGTTCAGAGAGTGCAAATGTGTTTGTGTCTGACCTTTAACCTTGACACAGACACTCTAACGTAGACAAAGACAATACTTATTCAGGGTGAAAAGCCTACAGTAGAACAAGTTCTTACAACAACAAATAAGAGAGAGAGGGTTACATTTGATTAGAAATATGGTTATTCGTATATATTGATTTTCTCTGATTTTCGTTTGTATATTGATTCCCCCAACACACACACACACACACACACACACACACACACACAAATACACACAAGCAAAATGGTCGTCAAACAGGTGTGAAATGAGTGCATCATTATATCAGTCCACACCACTAAAGTTACTAGAATGCAGTAAACATACAATACACAGGGAGAAATACACTGCAGCTCGTCTTTCAGGAACCTGTATAGTGGTTTTCTATCTATCTATCTATCTATCTATCTATCTATCTATCTATCTATCTATCTATCTATCTATCTATCGATCTATCGATCGATCGATCGATCTATCTATCTATTTTTTTTTTTTTTTACTAAAACCAAATCCAGCTTGTTTTTAACCATATATGTGGTACTTAAAGCTTAAAAGATCGTCAGTTTTTTTCAATTTTCCTACACTGATGACTCATAATTGTAATTTCTTCCTCATTTCAGTTTCCTCCCACAACCCGGTCCTCACTCATACAACAGCTAGAATCATCACATGTCCTCGAAAGACACGTAAAGCCACCTTTATGCGTAACGATGCAGCCTAACTCGCTTGGAGAAACAGTTCTCTCCACCATCTTCCTCATACATAAGCTCACAGACACCCATGAATAACTAGTGTCATTGTGATTGACAGGAAATTCTAGTCTCAGAAATCATGGCCAGTTTTGCTTCGAAAGCTCCAGACTACAAATGATTGTTGTATTGTCAAACTTTCTTGCGCAGTAGAGTTTCGAGACACTGCATAGATGAGTGGAAAATGTCAACTATAGTCTTTGCTGGTTTTTACAACAATTTAGCCAGTTGTAGAATTCTTATTGGCAGAAATCTTTTCAATTTTCATTAATTATAATGTAAATTAGACTCTGTGATCTATAGCTTGGTATCCGATTCATTTTCTGAGCTTCAGCCTTCGACTCAGACCTTATCATAGGCATAAATAACATGTAAATATGCTTTGCTAACATTACTTGACATTACTCAAACTACACTGCTCCTGACGTGTACAGACTGGACTTGGCTTCAGCATAGACCTGTGATCATCAGCTTGACCTGTTCATCATAATAACACAACAGAGCACGTAATAACAGCATCCATCAGGCCCAGATATTATGTGCTCAAAGTTGTAAAGCAGACACATAATGATGCCTTGCTTTAATTCTCCCTCAGAGCGTCAGCTAATGTGTAGGTACACCTCCTTTTTTTTTTGCATAAACACCTGTAGTAATAAGAGGGTACGCAAATAAAGAATGATTTACGGTGACAAAAACCCTGACTTGACCCGGACTCTGAGGATTGCAACATTAATGCAAAACGGACACACTGACACATTAATGCCCGCCCCTTCTCCTGGGTATCACATGCTTTTGGGTTTAATTAGGCCCATCTGGAAAATAGGTTTCAGAAGCATACACACACACACACACACACACACACACACACACACACACACACACACACATACACACACTACTTTAAAAGTAATCAGAAATAGAAAAGGCGTTTTCGATTTTTGCTATTTAATGTTTATCTGCCTTAACTGTTTCCCAGACTCTCATTGTTGCTGGTCTTGGAATCCTCCAAGGTAGTTAGCTGTAAACAAACAAACAAAATTAAACAGGCCTGGAATTGTTACGGTCCAATACACTTTGTTGCTAAATTTTTTAATTAAATAATGATTTGTCTTCAAATGTACTTAAGTACCTAAACTACTATGATTTGTTATGGTTATAGATGTTCCTATGTTTATTTTTGTCACAAGACTCAATCAATTTGGCAACAAGACTTACTAATGTTACTCATTATGCAAATAAGGCTACAAGTGTTGTGGCAAGTTCGAGTCAGAAGTTTCTTTTAGTTATTCCTCTCAAAATCCTTGCTTGCTGTTGAACTGATGATGAACTGTATGTTGGTGATAAGTAGAAACTACCAAGTGCCAGTCAAAACAATTGATGGTGATTGGTGGCTTGCTGCATGCTTGACCAGGTACGTTTTTACCCACTCATTAATAAAAAAATAACATCTGATTCCACAAAATGTAGTTGAGTAATAAGTAAAATATTTTGAAATGTAGAAGTTAAAGTTTCCCCAAATAGAAATACTTCTGTAACTTACCACCAACAAAGCACCACTGCCCTGCACAAACTGTACAGTCAATGTATTCTAATTATTTATTTATTATTTATATTTTTTTCCTAGTTTGTATAGGTTTTTTTTATTATAATTGTCATGAAATTACTTGTATTCCAAGATACTTGCCAGTAAAGGTGATTTTGATTCTCAAACCCTCAAACACAGCAGCCAATAATAGCAATATGTTTTTGAGACATGGCAGAGTGGCGTAGAAGCGTAAATTTAAGATATATTTTTGAGGGGAAATGTACATTTAAATGAATGCAGGTTTTTACAACTATTTTGCCCACTGTCCAAATCCTATACATGAAAATATTACAGCGGGTAATTATTTGGAGGTTACATGAACAACCATTAGATGCCAAATGCACTGTTGTGATTATATTGTGTGGTACTTTTTGCACAAGCTCTAGAGGTTCTGTGTGTTTTTTTTTTTTTTTTTTTTGTGGTTTCAGTCTGTTCGCTTTGGGTCCACTCTCATTCTCTTTGTCTCGTTTGCAGAGGCAGGTCATGACCCCTTCTGACTACTGCTCCAGTTAGGTGTCTGTCAGCTGGCTACTAACAACACACACACAAACACACACAAAACACACACACATTCCTGGGCCTCTGATGATGAGGTGAAAGATTTCTCATGCTCAACATTAGTTGGCGTGACTAACGCTGTAAACTCCAATTACCTGCTGAGGTTTTGTGTTTTCCAAACAGTCTTCTCTTATTATCTGTGCTTCTCCTAGTCTTTTACACACACTTCGGTACACATAGAGGATGCTTACAAGCTTACCTTGTCCTATCACCTCTTTAAGTCATAGTCATGCTAATCTAGATTTACACTTAGCCCCAAAAACATTCTATTCAAAAGCTCTTCGGCTGAAAAGTTCAGAACGGACTCTGTCCTAGAATTAGTATTACAACACGTCTCAGGTGGTACAGCTCTTTTTCAGACACCAATTATGGATTCAAAATCTCTGCAATTAGATATTAATCACACATTGTGTGTGCGTGTGTGTGTGTGTGTGTGTGTGTATGTGTGTGTGTATACTAATTTAGCTAAAGCAGTGGGCTAAAAGAAACACATACTATAATTGTTCAACATGTACATTTAAAACTGTTTCCAAACACAGCTCACGTTAACACCCCTTGTCTACCCTTTATCCGCATCGGTTTCTGCCCCCTAGACCACAGGTGGCTGTTTATAGGTTGCCGGACTTTTTCTCAATGACAACGTGTATAAAAATCCCGGCATGTGATT
>MU572929.1:194062-261902 GCA_024362625.1 Silurus asotus
TAGATAGATAGATAGATAGATAGATAGATAGATAGATAGATAGATAGATAGATAGATAGATTGATTGATTGATTGGTAGATTTATGGTAGATGGAATGGTGAATAAAAAATGCTTAGACCAACAAACAATCAAGCCAATAAATAAAATGCATTAGCATTTATTACATCAATATTTTTCTAAACATATAACTACACAAATAAATACGTTTCTTGTTAATTGATTAATGAACAAACGTTTATTCATCTAGTTATTTGTTAAGAAATATATTTGTTATTTCATTACTTAATGGAGGTATAAATAAATGAATGAGTATTTATTGATTGTATACATATTGAGCTTGAGCAATGCAGTGCACTTGACTGAAGTAGTCCCAACTGTTTAGACACGCCCATTTTACCCGATTGGCTGAGTTGCTGCATCGGAGCTAAAAAAGAGGCGTGGTTCACAGAGCGTCTTATTGTTCGGAGTGTTTGTGCTCGTGCTCATAATTCACGACATCTCCACTGGTATTGGACGCTGCTGGAGTACATGCCAGTCTACAGAGACTACTAAACTTTATAACTATTCGCAAAATATATATATATACTAGTATTTTGTCCTCACTGTTGACTTTGTACTTGACTGTTTCCGGCGGATAACCTGCAGAGGTGCGCGCACCTGATGGACTGAGAGCGCGCCCGGGTTCAGCTGCTTATACTTCTCCACGCCGCAATGTTGGACTCCAGCGCCATGAATAAGAACGGAATGGTGACCACGATCCTCACCCGAATCCGCACTGAGCCGTTTAAGACTTTTTACGACCTGGTCGGTAAAGAGCTCGGCAGGTAAATGAACCGCTTTCTATTAAACATCAAAGTCCTACTGCGGTTCCTCCGTGCGAGGGGAAGAGGGGCGCGCGCTCACAGCCCGAGCGCTTAGTTTCGCTTAATAGCTTTCATTAGAGGGGGTTCGGTCACTTGTAATTAGTGTGTGTGTGTGTGTGTGTGTGTGTGTGTGTGTGTGTGTTAATTAGCGGCCGTTGACTCACAAATCTGGAAAATTTTTACCACTTTATTTCTTATTCGACTTTTGACTCATTGGCTGATTTGACTATGTTACACATTATCCTTGATGATTTTAAAGCTTCAAATGTGTGTGTGTGTGTGAGTGTGAGTGTGTGTGTAAAATCATGTTAGTAGTCAGAAGTTTGCACATTTTCCTTCAGTGTTTTCTCTTTATTTTGATTATTTTCAACATTGTACATTTTAATACTGAAAAAAATCCAAGCTATGAAAGAACACGTAGGGAATTATGCATAAAATGTAAAAAAAAAAAAAAACCAAGAATAATTTTATTTTAGATTTCAAAGGAGCTTTGAACTTTGAGGACAGCTTGGAAAACTCTTTTTTGCATTCTCTCACTCAGCCTCAAGCCAACAATCTTAGCTTTCCCAAAAGTTTTTGAGTTCTTGTTTGCTGCTTTTCCTTCACTATCTGGTCCAACCCATTCTATACCATGTACTATTTTTTTATATATAATATTTGTGTTGAATCTCCTTTTTCTGAAGCATTGAAAAATACTTAGTCACCACAGACATGTTAGGTCCAAGTCGGGTTCTTAACTTTTGCCCTGAAGCTATGACTCTGATATTCTGTTGACGATAACAAATGATGAAAGTCTGTCAATCAGAAACCAGTTAAAAAACGTCATACACAAAAAAAATACAAAATGTTCCCAATTAAATTTTAAGCAAAGTCTCAATTACAAAAGTCTTTTATTGTGAGGTTTTCTAAATCAGTGCCTTTTCCTGCATTTGTGGTTCAGCAGTTGGTTCTGAAGCTGGTGGGGGGAAAAAGCACTTATTGAGTCGTGTGGAAACATTTCCCTGAGGTGCAGCAATAAAATGAAGAAAAGAAGCCAAGATTTGTCAACAACATGTCCATGATCCCGCATGTTGCTGTGGTTTTTGATAAGAGAAATGTTAGGAAAAAATTCCAGCCCTCGGTGTTGACATCGGGCATTTAATCAGAGCGTAATATTTAAACTGCAGCGAGGCATTTCCCCGATGAGTATCTATCGGCAGATGGGTTTCAATTTATGGTTAAAAAGAAAAAAAACACGGCGATAAAATCTGTTTGCTTTCGTAGATTGCTGGAATGCTCCTTTTCACTCGGCGAAAACATTCATGACCCCACACGCATGTGTCACGGGGCGAGTAGTTCTTTATGTAACGCATACTATCTGATCTTTTGGTTGAAGGAGAAATCCAGATCTGAGTACAGGCAGTCATAATATCGTGCCTTCCTGCACCCAAACACCACCTGCTGCATGCATAAGAAACACACACACACACTCGCACTCTCTCTCAAGTCTAAAGCCAGAGACGATACCTCAGTGTCGCCGAACTTCCTGTACTAGTAACGTTTATTGCTGAAAGTCATTCATTCCGCGTCTTGTCTGCCAAAGAACCTCGGCTGTATCCTCATTCGGAGCTTGCTTTGAATAAATGTAAATGAGCACGTTTAAATTTTTTTGGTTTGTCCAAACAAATTCATCTCGCTCTCTCTTTCTCCTGCATTTTCATCTCGAGCAATTACACCAGAGAAACAGGAAGAATAGGTAATGGATTCCCCTGCAAGGATGTGCTCAACCAGATTCATTTTCCTCCCTGATGTTACATATAAGGCCTTGCAGAATGTCCTAGTTTTGAGCTCCGCAAAGGACACTGGCCTGATTTCAGTGCTGACTGTCGTTTTAGGAACGTCCCCTGAGGGTCCTCGGAGTTGATCCTACCCTTGTTCTTGCATTTAATAAGACATGCTCGCTTGCAGTTCTAGTCTCTCCTTTCAGCCCACACACACGAACACCAGCAAATAAGCATGTTTAAAAAAAAAAAACACAAGCACAGGCATTTATGTTGGTTTAGTTTCGTGATCGATGTACAACCACTACTGCATCTGGGTCATGTAACCACATAGTGTGTTTCCTGTCTATACACATCCTTTTAAACTTGTCAAGGTAACTGATTGCACAACGAGGCGATTGAGGGCACTTCCTTCTTATTTCCACACACGGAGCGGACGCTGCATTTCTTGAACAGTCGAATACCAGATGGCGAGCAAGTGGTAATTACAACCTGCAACGTTTTGCACGGTGGTTACGGGTTTTAATGAATTATGACGCCCGGCGTTGCGCCCTCTGACCGTTTTTTTTGTCGCCCCCGCGTCATTCTTCTTTTAAGCCGAACGCGAGGACATACCCCGAAGGAGGTGGGCATCATTTATCAGTAGGGTATGGTGGGTGGTCTGTTGTGACCCCTACCACCCACATACACACCATAGTGTGTCTTATTGTGAGGCTTCCTAAAGAACCAGCGAAGGCGGAGTTACCAGCAAATCGTTCTTTTCGCTGGTAGACAAAGGGTTGTACAAACTGGGCTTTTGTGTGCATGTATGTGGGAAGCCATGAGTTGACTCTTAAAAGTCATCTCTGAAGTGTGGCCCTGACGTTCCGATTTAGGGAATGACTTTATGTGTACATAAAGGAGAAGGAGATCCTTATGTCCCAACTTGTCATCTTCCAAGTGGGAAATAAACGAGAGAGTTGTAATGTGTGACTCTGATTCTCAACCTTTGTAATATCAAGGTCTTTTGAAAGCTGCTAAGAATTTCCTTTGCCACATACCATGGAAGTGCACTGGTTAGCATGTGACGTCAGAGGCGTGTTGAGTTTCTTCATGTCAGTAATTGTGAAAAACGACTTAAGCGACAGCCGTGAGTCATTGTGGTCAGCATGCGGGTCGCTTGCATCTTTTTTTGTGAAGACGCTTCATTTGCTTCAATGGGGTGTTTTTCCTAATGTACAAAGTGTCAAGAATTCAACGTTTGTAGGCCAATAGGCTTTTTAATTTTTTTGCTTGTTTGTGTGGTGCATGCCGCTGTGGTTTAACTGTAGGCAACACTTCCTCTTTCAGGGTGACCCACATCTTATTTGCAATTAATGTTATTTGAATCTACAGGATTTGCACAAGTAATGTAGGCACTATAGGTCCACCACTATGGTATACAAGAGCAAGATTTCCACACAGATTCAGCGAATAGGCAAAGCATGCAGCATGGCCGCACCTTTCCCTGGCCTGTATTTTCATATTGAAGCAGATGTGGCTTGTACATTTTAAGATGCAATAGCTTGCTGACTCAGACGTTTGGTCTCTGGGTACATGGGGGGAAAAAAGGAACTGTTAACACGCAAACTTGTACATTTACTGTAAAAATAAAACCGTTGTAATTTCACATATGTGCTGTGATCATTTCTCTTCTACTTAGTTTGCAATTAACACAAAAATTATTATAAAGTATGTCCGAACAGTATATTTGTGAGCGATTTAATAGACTATGACACTTTCTTTCTGTCTTTGTTTAGAGGAAAGTTTGCAGTGGTGAAGAAGTGCGTGGAGAAGGCCACGGGGAACGTGTATGCCGCCAAGTTCCTGCGCAAACGGCGGAAGGGTCAGGACTGCCGCGCCGACATCCTGAACGAGATCGCCATGCTGGAAGCAGCCAAGTCCAACCCGTACGTGGTGGAGCTGCACGAGGTCTACGAGACCAGCTCGGAGATTATCCTGGTGCTTGAATGGTAAGTTTTGCACTGTTTTCTGATGGGGACGAGTCAGTGTTCCAAGAACCAGCAGAAATCAGAGAAACACAAAGCTTGCAATCATCTCTTGCTTATGAGAATGCAGATTTCGTGTGTTTTTGTTAAACGCACTTAAACTAGTCCTTGTGAGAGAGAGAGAGAGAGAGAGAGAGAGAGACTCTGTCTCTGTCTGCCTGTCTCTCTCTCTTTTTGTGTGTCTCTGTATCTCTGTGTCCATGTCTTTCTCTCTGCCTTCTGAAATCACCAGGTCATTACGTAAAACGTGGATGATTTCAGCATTTTGTATAGTGTGCACATGCAGCGTTGATAACGATCTATAATGAGACTCCAATTAACCCGAAGAAACATTTCCCAAACTTGTTTTCTTTTTTCTCTTTTTCTTTTTTTTCTTTTTTTATAAATATAAACGAGAATCTTGCTTAAGGATCCTCTTTTTTTTTTGTGTCCTTAAAAAAAAAAAAAAAAAAAAAAAAAATTCCCTTATTGTCAAAGCTGTAAAACTTTCACACACTCTGCACTTTTTATTTCGCACACACGCCGGATGTCGGTCGAGAGTGACGGCAGTTTTGAGAAACAGTCGATTGCATCTCTGTCTGACTCTCGGTAGCGCGTTTCCTGTGTGCGCTCCATCAGCTTCTGCTGTAGATCAGCTGTGCAGCAGTTTACCCCCGCTGACGTCGATGCACACGCATGCGCGCACTCGCACCCTAATGTGTGTCATTACCTTATTAGGAAATTCTTCTGGTTAATCATTTATTTTGGCTGGAGGTTTACGTGGGGATTATCAGGATGACCTCTCGCAGTCAGTCAGCATCTTCATTCATGTGTCTGTCCACTCTTCTCTATTAGTTTGTTTCTCTCCTCAGGTCAGTGTGCCAATAAAGCACATGTGCAGCCGGAGAATATGCTGATGGTTTAGTTTAAAAGGAAGCTTCTATCTGTCTGTTTAATTTTGCATGCTGGCAGGAAAGAAAAAATCATCTACTTTAACACTTTAGATTTCCCCCCACACATACTCTTTTCTCTTTAGAATCAGAGATGAGTGAGTGTAAGAAGAAGAAAAGGGCCGGAGATGCAGAGAAATGATTTTGTTCCATTTCCTGTGGCTTTTCTAGCTAGGCTTTAATTGGGCTTCTAAAAACAGAGCAGCAAACGCACACGTTCACACAAGCTTGCAGCCACAACCACATCCTCAGTGCTGAGTGCAACCTAAGTGATGAGACACTGTCTTTAGCACACACGTTCTAACAATTTAAAACTAAACAGAGGTGATGGGTTTTATAGGAAATGCAAATAAATACCAGTTTACTGGTCGAAATTTGCTTATTGTTTGGACTTTTGGTCACCCAGCTTTCTGTCTCCTCTTCTTCCTCGCATCCTTTTTATTTGGCCTTTAGACTACTTTCAACAGACACAAAAGCACAGTGTGGTATAGACTATGAGAATTTGTACAGTATTGCACAGAATACGTTGTAGATTCGAGCACAGAGAGACCGCTAATGGAACGGTTCCTCCTCTTGTTCTTCTGTGTGCTTATGTCTAAGAGAACCTGCATGTCAAATGCCACCAAGTCCAAAGTTTCACCTCGAAAGTGTTTTTGTTTGCGTTTCTAGATTTGAACAGCAAGTGCACCGTCTAGTTTGGGCTTCTCCAGAGCACTGCCTCTGGTTTGTTGAAAGTGCGTGCAGGGCTGAGACTATTTAATTAACTCCAAGCTGATGGCCAAGCCGATAAGCCATGGTTAGTACCCCAGTTATTTACACAGCTGGCTTTCAGGGATGTCTAACAAATGAAGTGTACAATGTACACACAGGCCAACACGTGAAATGTAAAAATCCCACGCACTTCGCTGAGCTGTAATAGTTACGCTGTCTATATTATATCTATATTTTTTTTATATTTAAAATACTTTATTTTACTATATTTTCTTTTTAACCCCCATTTTAGCCCTTAATTCGGTCTTGGCGTTTCCTGCTTTCTCAGTTTTCATATAACAAATACCAACTAGGGAAAGTGAAGGAAAACACATGCTCTGACATGTAATGCCTTTCAAAAGTATCCTTCAAACTGCTACTCATGCTGCATCACAAGGCAGTACAGCACAAGGGAGGGTTTGTGCCATAACACCTTGGTCTGCTAGAGTTTGGGATTGAATAGGAGTCTCTTTCTTTCTCTCGCTCTCTCTCTCATTTTTGTTCCCTCTTCTAATGTCTTGTCAGATGACTTACCAAGACATGGACAAATAAGGCTTCATTCTTAGATTAGAATCTACAGCCTCATCAATAAAAAAGCCTACAGGTTCTGCTTGTTTTACGCATGGCTTTGTTGGGGTTGAACGTCGGTTAAATCAAAGTCCAACTGGAGGAGGGTTTGAAACTTCTGGTCTGTCAGCGTGGGCAGACGTGCACTCATAATAAAGCCCAAAAATCGGAGTAATTCTGGCCTGTTTGGAGCTGAGAGTTAGTGATTTATGGATGCGATGTCGGCAGCAGTCGGCTTTAGCCTGCACTTTGAGTCCGATTTTCTTCTTTCCCTGCCAAAGTGATCCGGAGATGTTCTACAATTTCAAAAGTGTGCGAGTGGGTTTTGTGCTCCATGTTAATGTCTCTCTCCTCTGCCTGAGATGTGTATGTGCTCATTGGGCACTTGAGGTATAGAAATCCAGTGATGTACTTGAATAAAATTCCAGTGTAAACACATGGATTTACATATTTTGTTCCTTTCCAAAGATTGATATAGCTTTGATTTCTAATAAACCCATTGAGGAGTTGGATATATTCCTAGAATCTATTGATCATAGTATTTTCTGTGTTGATGTATTCCAGTGCTGCCGGAGGAGAAATCTTCAATCAGTGTGTCGCCGATAACGACGAGGCCTTCACGGAGGCAGACGTCATCCGGTTGGCCCGGCAGATCCTCGAAGGCATCTCTTTCCTTCACCGCAACAACGTCGTTCATTTAGACCTGAAGGTGGGTAAAATCGGCACGTGCGTTTGTGTGCTTGCGCATCGAACTGCCCACATAAATAAACACCAGACAGTCTTCACTCAGGTTGCGTATGTTACTTAATACAGAGAAGCTGAGATTTCGACCGGAGAGGCTGCAATTAGAGTTCAGGGTCTCGTAAACTTTTACTGCCCGCTTTCTTGCAGTCGTTACAGAAGCGAGAGCCGTGAGGTTGTACTGCATGAGGTCATTGTCCTGGTACAGTGTATCACAGCAATAAACCTGGCCTAATTGGACGTGGGCCAGGAAAAAAAAAAAAAGTTGCGCCTTGAAAGATTTATTGCGACTCTGAAAAACCAGCAGAGGAAAAAGTGTCAGCTGTGTTTAGTTGGAGCAGTTCACCGGTAAATAGACGAGTAAAAGCGCGTCAAAACGTATAAAGCGAGGTTGATTTACTAGCTGGCGCAGATGTCGGAAAAATCCCTATCATACGTTTGAGGAAGTGCTTTAATTTGACATGCCAATCCATCATATTTGCTATTGCAATTGTTTTATTCCCCTTAATAATTCCACGCAGGTGGAGGAATTTAACCCATATTGTGGAGAAGCCTTTGTTTTTGAAATGGGATGTACATGGACTGGTGGATGTGGATGCTAAATGTATGTTTGTGTGCGTTCGGTCTCTTTCAGCCTCAGAACATTCTGCTCACTAGCGCTCAGCCGCTCGGGGACATCAGGATCGTAGATTTCGGTCTGTCTCGGCGCATGGACGACAAATCAGAAGTGCGTGAGATCTTGGGAACTCCAGAGTACGTAGGTGAGTTAGACGGGTTTATCTGCTTCGGTTTATCTACGCCATAAATAAGGGTCAAAAGGCATTACAAAGCATACTGGGGACTGTTTGGATTAAAGTATAAAGCCTTGAATTTTTTGGTGTGTCTTGCAGTTATTTTTATAATAATTTAGAACAATGTAGATTTGAAGGCCACAAGTTCAAATCCCAGCAACCAACAACTCCCATTTCTGGGCCCTTGCGCAAGTCCCCTTACCCTCAACTGCTCAGTTGTAATTCGCTCTGGATAACAGTGTCGACCAAAATGCCATAATTAGTGTCCTGATGTGTTTCCAGGGATTCAGGAAGTATAAAATCTCGGTACTTGTTAAAAAGGCTGAAACTTTGGATCTAAACGCATTTAATGCAGTAGTGCTACTAAGTCATAATGCAAATTTCCATGTCCGTATTCACCACAGCTGATGTTTGACCCAGTAAATGTACTCCAACTGGTGATCTTTGACTCCAAAACGTTAATCAGTAATCAGAAATGTTTGCAAAGTCATTTCAATTTTTTTTTTAATTGCTAATAAAAGTTCAACAGGAATAAACTCGATTTCTTTTTTCCCCCTCACAGCTCCCGAGGTTCTGAGCTACGAACCAATCTCCACGGCTACTGACATGTGGTGAGTTAGAACAGTGTGTGCGTTTACTGCTTTATAAGGTCAATTTCACTGATAAGGCCACAAGCGTGACGAGGCATTTCTATAAATATTTAATCGCTAGTGCTACTTATCATTAGAACAGTTTCTGTAACAGATTTCCCACAGTTGCCAGAATACATGAATAAAGTATTTAATATCGGTACATTCACTCATAATTTTTTACCGTATGTGTCATATAGGAGCATCGGTGTGTTAACGTACGTCATGTTGACGGGCGAGTCTCCTTTCCTGGGCCAGGACAAGCAGGAGACGTACCTGAACATTTCCCAGGTGAACGTAGACTACTCCCAGGACACTTTTCAAGGGATCTCGAGTCTCGCCGTAGAGTTCATCCAGTCGCTGCTTCACGTAGACCCCAGGTACGTCCAGAAAGTGCAGCTAATGCGCGTGCGTGTGTGTGTGTGTGTATAACTTATATGTATGTATGTTAAAACGTCAAGCTGTACAGGAGAAAATGTTCTCCAAGATCAAGATATAAATGTAGCCCATTCAGTCAATCTCAATTCAAATGTAAAAGCCAGCCAGTGTACAGGCTCCGTCACATTCCCACGTTCTTGCGGTGCCCCTAATGACGCTCAGCAGTGGCCATTTTGGCTCCGTCACAGTGACTAATAGCAGCCCAGATCTGTCACCATCTTGGCTCCATGAGAATGATTGCAGCCTTTGCCTCCACACTCACTAAAACTTTACGGCCACATATCATGAGTGCTATGAGAGGAAAATAAGAGGCTGAAAAGCTATGTGGAAAAAATTCCTCCGTGTGCGAGTAATCCCGAAGAGAAGGAAAAACCTGGGGAGAGGGGAAAAGGATGGGAGTTAAAAGTTTGTGTGAAACTGCTGGAAAGAAAACTGCCTTGTGAAAAATCTGCAAATTGCGGGTTTTAATAATAATAATAATTATAGAGTTTAAATGATATTTAATTATCAAAAGCATGGAATAGTAGCTTTATAATTTTTTTTATTATAACTTAAAAAAATGTAATGTACAATTTCTAAAAAATTAAATAAAAATTCAATAAGACAACATATAATTCCTAGAAGTCAATCTCCATTTTAAGTCATCCTTAAATATTTTCAAATTAACCCCCTCCTTTTTTATTCCTCCCTAGAAACCGATCCACAGCAGACGACTGCCTGAATCACCCCTGGCTAAACACAAACCCTCACACACTCAACCCCACCACCACCCCCACCACGCTGGAGGAGCCGGAAACCAGCCAATCAGAGTCCGAGCCTGAGAGTCCCGATTCATCTCCCGAGCTTCTCGACATCCCGTCGTATCCCACATACCCCGGAAAAGGAGACTTGAAAACCGGCCGAGACACTTTTACTTTCACAGAGTCGTTCCCCAGTCGCCCTGAAATGCAGCAGGAGCTGATTTGTTAGAGTGACAGCCATGTTGTCCAATCAGAAGAGAGCTTCGTAGGTCAGCAATGTTCAGAAAAGACACTGATGTGTGCTGGGCCACAGAGTTCCCCTGGTTGTGTGCCAAATGTGATGTGTGTTTGTGTGTAAGAGGCAATTTTCTATAAGCCCTTAAGAAGCCTATGGAAATTGCAAATTGATAATTATTATTAATAATTGAATAATAAATTAATATTATTATTAATTAAATAGGTTTCTCTTTGCGCACGCACACACACACCCCATTGGCGTAAATAGATTTTGTGATTACTGAGCATCTGTTATCTGCTGGTCGGAATTGAATTGTGGGTAATCCTTCTCCGGAGAGCTGAACTCTCAACACCAATGAGGGTTCATGGAATCCAAGACGACAGATGGACGCTCGTTAAAACGGACAGACGGTCCATCTGCGTTTAGACTGATACCGAGGTGTGCGCTCGCCAATAGATCGTTGGATCAGGTCCTTCTCTTTAGGACGCTTCCACCTTGGGAATTGTAGCTTGTTTATTTTATAGCACTTTTGTAAAAAAAATTAAAAATAAAAAACAAACTGAAATGGCGATTGTGCCAAAGACTTTGGTTCAGATAAAGCACAGTTTAATGTCCACGCATGTAAGTGTAACGCACTCCATCACTGTAACCTCTGTGTGCATCACCGTCTCCACCGCGTGCCACAAACACTGACCTTTTCTGTTCCATGGATTTAAAAACGTTTTGCTGCGGTTGCACAAGTTTTATGTATAGTACTTATGATTTACAGGCCATTGTTTGTCCTCTGTTCTTTATCTTTTTTATATAATTTTTGATGCTCTTTAGAAAAAGAAATTGCCATCCCTACAAAATCCGGTTACTTCGTACCAATTTGGTAGTGTCTCTCTGGGTGGGTTCGGTTCGGATTTTCTGGCGTCATTGGCTGATTTGGAAATCGCCCGGGGTTTGTGGGAGACGAAAGTGTACATGTTTAAAAAAAGAATAATAATAATAATAATAAAAAAGGAATTGTATGTTTTAAAAAAAGAGAAAGTAATGTATAAATATTTTTCTATTTTCCTGTTTTTGATATTTACTATGTAAGAAGATATAAAGATTGTCTTAATTTAGGATTTTATGTTTCCTATATGCTTGTGGCAGTTTTGCACTTGTGTCCACTGGACCATCTCTTCACTATTAGAGTGATAATATTGGCATTGCAGGCAAAGTATTGAAGAATAATAAATGTGCATTGTTTGTATTAAAAGCTGCCTCTTGTGTGTCTCATTTAAAATATGAATACGTTATTCAGGTTAAAGAGAGAATTTCTTTAAACCAGTGCATAGGGCGTTTCATCGCCCCTGAGGAAACAGACCTCAGTTTTGAATATATATATATTAGCGATTTGCATCTCTATACATAACCAAGGATGTGATGCATTAAAGATACAGTACAGACCAAACGTTTGGGCACACCTTCTCATTCAAAGAGTTTTCTTTATTTTCATGACTGTGAAAATTGTAGTACTGAAGGCATCAAAACTATGAATTAACACATGTGGAATTATATATGGAATTATATACATAACAAAAAAGTGTGAAACAACTGAAAAATGTCATATTCTAGATTCTTCAAAGTAGCCAACTTTTTTCCTTTGATTACTGCTTTGCACACTCTTGGCATTCTCTTGATGAGCTTCAAGAGGTAATCACCTGAAATGGTCTTCCAACAGTCTTGAAGGAGTTCCCCGAGAGATGCTTGGCACTTGTTGGCCCTTTTGCCTTCACTCTGCGGTCCAGCTCACCCCTAAACCATCTCGATTGGGTTCAGGTCCGGTGACTGTGGAGGCCAGGTCATCTGGCGCAGCACCACATCACTCTCCTTCTTGGTCAAGTAGCCCTTGATGCCTTCAGTGTGACTCTACAATTTTCATAGTCATGAAAATAAAGAAAACTCTTTGAATGAGGTGTGTCCAATCTTTTGGTCTGTACTGTACATAGGAAGCATCCACCGATGCGATGCAATACGATTATTTTCTATGTGACACTCAGGACACCCCTCAGTCTCTGTAGTGTTGTTATGCGTCTTATTCACGTAGCAGCAGCGGTGCTGTGAGGACGCGATAATCAATCTGCATAAAAAATATAGGTCGCATTCTAAATAATAAAAGTGTAGCGCACCTACTAATAATTATATATAAATATTTTTTTAGGGATGCAAATATGACAAAAAAAGACGCATTGCGATACAAATGTCTACTTGTATCCAGTCCACTGTTGTGAATCCTACATCCTTCCCAATTTTTCAGTGTCATTGTCTTACATAATAAAAAGCTGTTCTTGTCCTCATTCAGTTACCTAAACTTGATTTGTAGAACCAGTAGATACAGAGATTTACACTTACATCTTTTATGCATGAGCTTAAAGTGAACGGAAAGATAAACTAAGTTGTAGGTGACACCTGTTTGTGTGACTTTAAATCTTGTTGATATCTGACCATTAAATTTATATCTACTTTATAAATATCTTTCTCTAGATTAGATATACTTTTGCTCTTCACTTTCTCTCTTCTGGGAATGCTTTCCACTAGATTTGGAAACAAGGTTTTGGGGATTTTGCTTTTAGTTGCAAGACCATTAATGAAATCAGGTACCAATGTATGGTAAGGAGGCCTGGAGTGAAAGGGGTTTAGCTCAACCCAAACGTGTTCAGTGAGGTTAGGGTCACTCGAGGTTAGGGAGACACTCGAGTTCTTTAACTCACAACTTGGCAAACCATGTCTTTATAGAGCTTACTGTGTGCATAGATCTAGACGAGTGTGTAGGTCCAACCAGGTATGCGACAGGATTTTTGGTATGAGAATAAAGTGACTTGATGTGGAGATGGCATTTATGAAATCACAGCAGCAGCAGTTTGTTTGGAAGCGTATTGTATATCTCTAGAGTGAGGTTTCATCTTGTTAAGAATATTCTGATTAATCTGGAAATCTATCTGCAGACTGATTAGTCAAACCCAGCCGAAGCAGAACAGCGCCGGAAATTCCAGCCTGTAAGAACACAAATAGTTACAGTGCTGACTTGATCCGTGGCTCGTCTGTTTATTTCAGGCCTTCGCGGAGGCTCAGCGCACTTTTAAGTCCAAAGTCAAACAATAGTAAAGCCTGCAATCAATCCCTGCTTTAATACGCTTTTCCTGCGAAGTTCGGCTCTTCTCCAATATCCAAACAAATGGGTCTCAGGAGTTTCCGTTTTCCCAGAAGAAAAGAAGGAACGTCCTGCTGTTTTGCAGTCTGGAATGTGAAAGTTGTGATACTTTCGCCTGCCCGCTCGCTCGTCCTTTCCACTTTCACGCTCTGTTTAAATGGCCATGTTTTAATGAACTGAAAATAAACTGGACATGGATTTAGACATCGGCTCTTTTAATTCGGCTTTAGGCAGTCATGGAAACATTTCTCATTAATCAATCACGGGGGAAAAGTTCCCTCTTAGCATTTTGAAGTAAATCCCTACAGCAGTGTGTGTGTGTGTGTGTGTGTGTGTGTGTGTGTGTGTGTGTGTGTGTGTGTGTGTGTGTGTGTGGATTCTTTTTAAATGAAACCTTTAAAATGCTTTACGTTTCTTCTATATAAAATGGTTTATTTGAAATGGATTAGAAGGGAAAGGACAGTTTCAGCACAGTGAATTTCTTTCTCTGCATATCTCAGTGATGTTAAAAAGCTGGGGTCAGAGTTCAGGGTCAGCCATGATACAGCATCCCTAGAGCACAGAGGGTTAAGGGCCTTGCTTAAGGACCCAAGAGGTTAAATAATTTAACGATGGACATTGTCCCAAAGCAGCTTTACAGAGATAAAGAGGTAAAATAATGTATAAGTTTGTTCCTCATAACTGTAAGTTTGTCCCTAATGATCGAGCCAGTGGCAACTGTGGCACAAGAACACAAGAAAAACTCCCTGAACCCTGCATTAGGAAGAAACCTAATAGAAAACTTGAGATGATCCAGGGTGGAACCAAAAATGTCCATTTATTACACATAATACTGGGGTTGAACTGACAACCTTCCAATCACTAACCAAGACCCTTAACCACTGAGCTACCACTTTCCCACTAAAAGTTAGTTGGTTAATTAACTATGAACTGTTTTTCATCCCACGCAACGCCTCCTAATGTGATCTTGTGATCTCTTTGGACAACTCTTCGCTCTCACCTACATTTCCGTCCCACAGACCTGAGCTATCCATGAAAAATCAGCTGTTCCTTTTCTTACCCTGTCAATTTCTCCTTTACAGCATCGGGAGAATTTGTTCATTTCTATCCACACAGGCCACTCAGCTGCTCATCTAGTCCCTCGTCACTTTAAGACTAGACTACTGCCCCTAGCTCCAAGCAGGTCTTTCTCTAAGCACCATTTATCCTCTGCAACTGATCCGGAAGGCAGCTGCACATCTTGTTTCCAACCTTCCTAGGTTCCCACACACCACCTCACTGCTGGATTCCCTCAACTGGCTTCCTGTTGCTGCCTGCATCAGATTTATCTCATCCTACACTGCAGCACACTTCTTCTGATCAGCTGAATCAGTAGCAGGTTTTATCACAATTCGTTTACATCATATATCGGCCTACCTCTTTACAAAATGCCCTAAAACTTGCATTAAAACCTATGTTCAATATATTACCTCCCAAACACTTTCCTTTTAGTACAGGGATGGTTTCCATAAACCATGACCTAGTGAACCAGTATCAGCATGAATTTATTAAACACTTGATCAGGATGCGACTAAGTGTGTCTGCTTTAAATGCAGTCAGCTAGCTAGCAAGCCTGTGTGATTAGCCTAATTGCAAACATCAGACACCTTTTTTTGGTTATCGAACCACTTTGGTGTAGAACAATGAGCAGATTTTCTGTGTTTGTCTTGTTTACAGAAAAAAATCCCTTAGTGACTAACTTTTGCGGCATTTGATAGATTGCCTTATCCAGAGCGACTTACAACTGAGCCGTTGAAGATTAAAGGGCTTGATCAGGGGCCCAGCAGCAGCAGTATAATGGTGCCGGGATTTTAACTTTCAATCTAACGATCCAGTTTAGTCCTTGCTTCACCTCTGGCTACAGTGATGCAACGGCACTTTAATACCTTAGACTGTCTGGCTCCCAGCCAAAGTCGCAAAATGTATGCTAATGCAGTCAATGATATATTGCCAATCGCGTAGACATCTAACGATCCAAAGCCCAAAGCTCTATTGCACTGGACCTTTAACTTCAACATTGTAATTTTTTTCCCCCTCATTAATGGAATGTTGAATATCACAGGAAAATGGTAAGGAAGAACAAAAAGCGTTTCTTCTTTTGTTATTAGGTGTAACAACTCAAAAACTGCTACATAATAATACAACAATCTACATAGTTTCTGTCACATGTACATTATATAGAAAAGTATTGATATTTTCCAGACATATGTGGTTCTTTCACAAACTGTTACCACAGCATTGGAGGGACACAATTGTATAAGATGTGTATAAGGTGTGGTAGCCTTCACCTGAACTAGGAGGCCAAAACCTGTTCCAGCATGACAATGACTCTGTGCACAAAACCAGCTCTATGCAGATAAGGTTTATGTGGGATGTAGTGGAAGATCTTGAATGGCCTGTTATAGAGTTCTGACTTCAACTCTACTTAACAGCTTGTGGATGAATTAGAATGCTGACTGCACCCCAGGCCTCCTAACCTCATCTACATAAGTACCTGGTTTAACTTATACCCTTATGTCTGAATAAACCCAAATCTTCACAAGCAAACTACAAAATCTAGAGGAACATCCTCCCAGAAGAGTGGACGTTATTATAAATGCAAATGGGGACTACATGTGGAATGGGGTGTTAAAAAGTACATATGAAACTCAGGTGCCCACAATCTTTTGTCCATAAAGTGTTTTTTTGTTGATGCCCATTAACATCGCTTGGTAATTTGATCTTTGTATATGTTAATCTTATACAAGTGCACGCAGCCAAGCATGTGTTTTCAGCAAGGCGAGTGCTTTGATCTGTCTTTCCAAAGCCTTTGTCAAGCCCAAGTGTTTCATGTGGTATGAAGATCTGAGCAACAGTGGAACCACATGGTGTTTATATGTACACTCTAGGTGTTATTTTGCACTGGTGATATAAGACCCACCCTCAAGGGCCACAATAATACTGATCCGTCCAAGAACAGAAAACGATTTGGGATTCAAAACATTCTGAAATAGAAAGCAATCCCAGGAGATGATTAAAATCAGAAGAACGTTGTGTAACCTGAAAGACAACAACATGGTAAAAAAGAGACTTCTGCAGTGTGAAATGATCGTAAATGTGAGTGGTTGGATTTGGAAGAATGTGTCTCCACAGACTAATAAACTCAAATTAGAACTATTCTTTTTTAATGGATAAAATGGTCATGTTGAAGTTCATGGTGAAAATCTGCACACAGAAATCACAGCTTTGACTTCTAAAATGCGTTCAAATAGTGCAGGAAGTCTGGCTTGGCTGGTTTTTGCAGTGTGTTTTGTGCAGTGGTGGACGAAGTACACAAAGCATGTACTTGAGTTAAAGCAGAGCTACACTAGGTAAAATATGACTCCAGTAAATTTGCTCCCATCAAACCTACACTTGAGTAAAAGTACAAAAATATTTGTCTTCAAATGTACTTTAGTATCCAAATTACTATGATTTATTATGGCTAGAATGTTTATTCTCATTTTATCACAAGTCTCTCTGCTCAATCAACTCACTAATCTATTAATATAATGATATTATAAAAGAAGAATAGTCTGCTTTTTGTCACATATACATTACAGCACAGGGATTTTTTTTTCTTCGCATATCTCAACTTGTTTGGAAGCTGGGGTCAGAGCACAAGGTCAGTCATGATACAGCACAGGGGTTAAGGGCCTTGCTCAAGGGCCCAAAAACAGCAGCTTAGCAATACCGGGGCTTGAACCCCTGACCTTACGTTCAGACCCCAGCGCGTTAACCACTGAGCTAATCGCAAGTTCGAGTCAAGAGTTTCTTCAATCATTTATTACTGTCAAAATGTTCTGCTTGATGTTGAAAAGACTCTGAACTGTATGTTGGTGATAAGTAAACACCACAAAGCGGCAATGGCAGTTCAGGCTTGAATGACGCCCTGAGTAAACCACGCCATGATCCAACGTCTCCCCTAGTAATTAGATTCAGCTTTGAAGCAGTTTCTCAGCTTCAGCTACCGTCACTGGATGAGTAAGACATATTTTCAGAGCAGTCCACAAATTTGGATACATTTCTGAGCTTCATTTTATGTAGAAATATCACCCAAAATGCCTTTATTGCACAATTAAATACACGTCATTGTGCGCAATTAATCAAACTTTCAGAACCAAGAAATTTACAACTCCTTGGCTAATTGTAGCCATTAGATATAATCAACATCTATATCCTTATAATATATATCTTTTAAATAAGCATTTTAAGCTGCACTGGAGATTCCCCACATACCTTTATGACATCACCTCAATTAAAGGTAATCAAATCAATACCTACAACCACCTACTGTAATTGTTTTGTTGCTACACACATTATAATAAACTACAAACTATAAATAATAATTTTATGCAGCTCAAAGAAATATTGTTGCTCTATGTGTAAAAGAATATCAGGCAGCACAGTATAACCTTAGTGGTATACAGTTAAAAGCCATTTTTCTTTTAATGCATTATCTTATACTATCCTCATAATGAGATGAGTGTTAGAGCTGCATACACACCTTTTATCTTTTGCTCGTTTTCTCTCTACTTCTGTCCTCTTTTTTTCTGAATTGGGCTTCTGAGGGTTAAGAACGTTTTGTCATCCAAAATTTAAAATTTGGGTTCAGCGCTCCTTAATGACGTGACGTCACCCAATCGCCGTCTCTCCATATATGAGTGAGGAAACTTCTCCGTTCAGTGGGTGCACCCCCCGAGTCCTGACCGGATTTAATGAACATGACATGATATAATAATTGGCACGACCGTGCAATCGAAACAAGGTTAAAACGGAGCATGCTCTGATTGGTGGCTTGCTGTGTGCTTGACCATTGAAGTTTTAATATAACTTTATATATAAAGGAACGGCTGATTTTGCTTAATGTAATTGAGTAAAAAGTAAGATATTTGACTTTTAAATGTAGTGAAATTAAAGTAAGCATCTCCTCAAATGGAAATACTTCAGAAAAGTACAGATACGTGGAAAAGCTAGTTATGTACAGTAATGAACTACATTTACTTTGTTGCTGTCCACCACTGGTTCTGTGTCAGTACATTTATCACAAAATAAATGGGATATACTTTGAATTTGGTCCCAATTTGGTGTTGTCCAGTGGCAACAATTTGCTACTTGGTTTCATCTGTTGGAGACAGAAGTTTACATTTTGGCAGACGCCCTTATCCAGAACAACTTAGATTTATCTCATTCATACATCCGAGCACACTACAGGGTTAAGAGCCTGGGGCACAGGGGTGGCACCTTGATGTGGCTGGGATTTGAATTCATTACCTTCAGATCCGAAGTCTAATGCCTTAACCACTAAGCAACCCACTTTTAAAAGTGATACAAAAGAGTGATATGTCGTGTGCCTTTATGGTTGATATAAAGGACCTTAAACAATTAAAAAAGCAAACAGGGCCCCTAGGAACTGTCAGGCAATGGGCTTCTGAGGGGCATGGAAAGATATTGTACCATTCTTTGTTGTTGGGGTTTCAAGCATTTAAGAGTCAAAAGTTGCATTTTTATGATCCTGAAATGACCTTTAGAGATTCTGGATATTGTTCAATGGGAAAAACCATTAAAAGCCTAAACACCTAGTAAATATTCTCACCTATTTTAACATTAGGTATATGGCCAACTAGAAAAAGATGAGGTGCTTCCTGGACACAAAAACACACAACTAGAATATCTAGAATGTCTTTGAAATGTACTAATGAACATTTACACCTTTTAAGGAATTAAAAATTTCTTAAATAGTGTAAGAACAGAATGATAAATGCTTAAAGTATGTGGATAACTGTCAATCATACTCATATCTCAAATCTGGCCAATAACTTGATGCTGGTGTTCCTATTGCTATTATAATAACCTCTATATTTTTATTCATTTGGATTTTAGACTTGTACTAGCACTTGTACTAGCATGTATACTAAGACTGGAACAATACAGAGAAGAAGATAGCATGCAAAATTGTAAAGTGTACAGTATTAATATATTTTGGAAACAGTGTTGGATCAGGTAATAATGAGAAGGTCAGGAGTTTAAGCCTCAGCATTGTCAAGCTGCCACCGTTTGGCCCTTGTGCAAGACCCTAAACCCTGTCTGGTTCAGGGGTGCAGTATCCTGTCTGACCCTATGCTCTGACTCCAACTTCCAAACAAGCCTGGATATGCAAAGAAAAGAAGATTGCTGTGCAATAAAGGCTTTTTCTTTGATGATGATGATGATGATGATGATGATGATGATGATGATGATGATGATGATGATGATGATTGTGATTTAGTGCCCATTCACCTATTAGCCCATCAGTATGATCAGGAACTGATCCAGAGTAAGAATGCAGTTCAGTTCTTTCCAAAGGTGTTCATGTAAGCTCTCTGTTCAGGCCAGAACATGTGTTGATTGTCTTGATGGAACATGTATAGGTCCATTAGTTCTAGTAAACTGTAATCTTAAAGCCACAGTGTACAAACACATTGTACACAATTGTGTGCTTATGACTCTATGGCAGCAATGTGATGAAGAATCGCATGTAGGATCTGATAGTAGGGGTCCACATACCATAGAATTTTAATTATATGGAAATCTGTATAGAAACTTTTGTCCTAAAAATGCCCTTCATCTTTTCCTAGTTGGCCAAAGTATAAAGCGAGTTTTTCAGTGTTTGAGCTTTAAATGGTTGTTCATAATATTCAAGTTCTTTCTCAGATAGTTGAAGCTGAACGGCTTATTTTCCACTGGACAGCAACAAATTGGAGGCCATATTCAAGATGAACCCATATCATGATTGGACAAGGCTAGAAAAGCCAGCAGTCCAAAAGCTAGAGACCAGAGTGTTTGTGTATTTTGAATACAATTAATCTTCAGTCACATCAACACCCTTCAAAGCATAACCAAAAAGTTTCTTATGGACAGCCATCAGCAGGTCAAATAGTTTTTGCACAATCTCAGAGAGGCTCTCCAGTTTATGTCCAAGATTTCTCAATGCAACTAGGTTGACTAGACAAAAATTTCCAGTACACCTCATCGCTCAGTGGTCATCCATAGGCCACATGATGTTGGGGTTGTGTTTTTTTTCTCCCCCTTGCTCATTCCTTAATTCCCACCTTAATAAGCCAATAATTAGGAGCAGAGACGTGAAGGAATGTCCTGGTTATGCAACACGTCAGATCAACTCCAGAGAAAAGTGACAGAATGACTAAAAGGTCAAGAAGGAAACAGTGAGAAAAGTGGGAGTCAAGCTGAGAGACAGATGGAGAGGAAGTAAAGTAAAGAGGAGAACAACATGAGAGAGGGGGAGGAATGAAATCCAGAACAAAAGAGAGCCTGAACATAAAAAGAAGGACATGCAATATAAGCAACCGTTGGCTATTCAAATACCAACAGAGTCTGAACCATATGAAGTATTGATGGTATGGAAAGCCTGTCTACATCATAGCATTTTTCCAAAGAGGGCTTCTTGTACAGTATGTATATAATAAGTAAGGTATAAAACATGACAGGTCCTGCTGGTATAGAAAACTACATCGGAGTAGTGTAATAGATATCAAAATGAGCAAAAATGCCGCAATCACTCTGAAACTGATCATTGCCAATTATTTTATTCATTCTGTTCCAGAAACATTTAGCCAGTTGTAAGAATTTTTTTTATTTATAGCTACAATTGTAGCTATGCAGTGGAACATCAAGATATAAACTCCACCATGGATCACCATCCTATTTCATCACTCCTTCATGCTGTCAGTCCTTAAGGTCAGTGTTTCTCATATTTAATGTTTATCTCTGAGATGTTTGAATTGCTCAGGAATGCTGATGAGTTGGTCAAATCAGGGAACATAACAACATCTGCAGAGCATTTGTCCACCAGGGTTGAGAACCATTGCTTTGGGCAAACTGGACTGCAAAAAAACGAATCTCCTCCTGTGACCGGTTACACCAAAAGCTTTTCATGAGACAGATGCATTTTTAGTCTGTATTCAGAAAAACAAATGGTATGTAAAGATTTAAGAATCTTCTCATCGCTTTATCCTGGTCAGCATAAAGCAAGCTGTCCAACAATACATTGGATTTTTAGTATTGGATTCATTTTTAACAAGAAGAAAAAGTAATTAGATCCGTTGTTTGATAAATATGCAAATGATCTTGGCTGTTGTGTATCTTTAAAAGTGTGGATTTCTTCCAGCTCTACAGGTCTAGATCTGTCATGTAAAACAAAAAATGTATTAAAAAGGAGGACATACACTAGACCTATAATGTCAAAATGGCATCAAAGCCAAATTTCTTGACTTTTCCATGTATGGTAGCTCAACAGCACACAGCAGGAAACAGCTTTGACAGATTATTGTGGATACAGTTCAGAAAAGCATCAATGGATCATAAGACAGCAGACTGGTATGTAAAGTAAGCAAACTCCTTGCAGACTCATCCCATCCTGCAGGAGTTCGGAGATTAGGGTGGAAATCATAGATTCAACTTTGGACATCTTATTTGTAGCATAGACATTGTACAAAGTTTGCACATCTAATACAATGTGGACATCTTACATTATAGAGTACACATTTTACATTACAGTTCCGATATCACATACTGCAATGTGGACATCTTACATAATAAAGAAGACATCTGACATTACAGTTTGGACATCATATACTGCAATATGAACATCTTACATTAGAGTTTTGAACATCATTATAGTGCAATGTGGACATCTAACATTACAGTTTGGACATCATATACAGCAGTGTGGACATCTTACAATAAACTGTAGTAAAGTGTAAACATCTAATATTAATTCAGTATTGGAAGATGAGCTCTATTATTTCTAAACCTGATTAAAAGACAGTGACTAACACCAACGAAATACCCAAAAAGATGCGTTTTTTTTTAATATTCACATGCAACCCTCCTCCCCCCTCCTCCCTACTCCCCCTGAATTATACTTATATATACTTATACTAAATATTGCTTTGTGCTTTCATGATTTATGGACTTTTTTATATGCTGCACTCCAAACATATTTATTTATTTATTTTAAACTGTAAATAATAGGCAATAAAGCAGCTTGATAACTTCTGTGCTTCTGTGCTGAATCTCTGAGCCAAGTTCGTAAGAAAGTAAACACCAGTGAAGAAGGAGTGCGGAGAAGTGCACAAAAACAGGTCAATGGGTCTGTTAGGCCATAATGCGTTCCTTATGTGGCTGGAGTACATTCTTTACCTCTCCAAAACATACACATACTATGTGTACGAGAGAGAGAGAGAAAGAGAGAGATAGAGAGATAGAGAGAGAGAGAGAGAGAGAGAGAGAGAGAGAGAGAGAGAGAGAGAGAGAGAGAGCATTTCTCTGAGGCACAGACTGCATTCTTCCAAATAATACACAAACGCTTTCAGTTGCACATGGCTATTTTCTTCTGTGGCGAGAAACAAAGGTTTATGTGGGTAACATAAACACACACACACATATATACACTCACACACACACACACACACACACACACACACACACACACACACACACACACACACACACACACACACAAGGTTGAAAAAACTTTTACTGAATTTTTTTACTGATTTCTTTTTCAGCTTTCAAATTGTAGCTGTTATTTTTATAAATGAATATTGAGAACTGGAATCTGTAAAGTTCAGAGAGAGAAAAAGAGAGATAGGAAGAGAGAGAGAGAGAGCGAGAGAGAGAGCGAGAGAGAGAGAGAGAGAAATGAAAAGACAGAAAGTAGAGATAGAAAATTAGAATAAGACAAAGAGACAAGAGATCCACAGAAAGAGTGTAAAAGAGAAATAAAATAGAATGAGAGAAACAGTAAGACAGAAAGACAAAAATAGTGTGTGTGTGTGTGTGTGTGTGAGAGAGAGAGAGAGAGAGAGAGAGAGAGAGAGAGAAAGAGAAAGAGAGAGAGAGATTGTCTATTTGTTTGTGCCCATACCTCTGTCAGGGTGGGGTAGAGATACTAATGATCATGAAAGTATTTAGTGCTTTTCCTGTAAATGATTTGTCAGCATTTAGGAATGAAACCTCGGCTTCTTTTTGTTTATTATTATTATTATCCTGGTCAAAAACTATGCTAAACAACTCCAATAAAATATAATTTATTATATTTATCTACACTCAAAAAAGAAATTAAGAAACAGTGAAATGTCTGAGACATAATTAACTAAATTTATTTGAAAGGTAAACTTCTAAAATGTATTCTGGAAGAGTGCTAAAACTGCGACGCCCTGTTGGAAATAATAATAAAATGTCAGAACCATAAGCATACAAAAAAGGTAATTAGGTTTAGAGTTACACCGAAGGGTTTCATTTCCTTCTCCAGCTACAGTCATGTGATACCGTTTGAATTTCTAGAGCTTCCTGGAGAACACCTGCCAATCCAGTGCCAGCTTTGATGGTGAGTAACTGGTATGGTGTGGTCTGGATATCAGTCACGACATGTTTGAATTCGCACATTTGGGATTGGCACGTGTGTACATCCTCAACACAAGTCTAGTCTACACTTGCAACCTGATGCTATCATCAGACACAGGCATCAGACACAGGACAAGCCTCATCTGTGCCACTCCTGCAGTTCTGTACTTCACTGTTGGTACAAAGCATCCTAAGGAGAAGATACTGATCTTTTTTTAGCAAACAAGTTCAATTCAGTTTTATTAGTATAGCGGTTTTAACAACTGATATTGTACCCAAAGCAGATTTACAGAAATAAAAGCATTATGAACTTGGAATTTATCAGTTTATCTCTTATGGGAATAACTGAGGGAAAAATTTACTGAGATGGTATGAGGAAGAATCCTTAAGAAGAACCAGACTCAAAAGGAAACATCATCTTCATCTGTGTGGCACCAAATGTCCATTCTTTATAGTTTTATCATTCGACAGGTGTACAGTTCAATGATCGATGCTTAAATGCAGAACTGTTTATGTAATCTGCGGTACTTAGCCATTGTTGATATTAATTACAGTCCAAATCCATCCTCAAAATCCTTAAGTTAAATGTTCAAAGAGTTCCAATGTCCAAACTCTACATGAAGTTGAATCCAAATGGCGCTGGTACGTATCTAGATGGCTCAGGATGTTTGCGGGGTCGGCATCGACTTCTTTGTAGGTCCATAATCTTCATGAGGTGGGACACAACTGGTGCTGGTAAAAATTTCAGGATGCCTCAGGATGGGTAGAGAAAGAAACTCAGTGGAGAGGAATTTGATATTGTGTTTGATCAGATGTACTGGACCACAAGGTTATGATATGTGATGTGTTATGTGTAGGCCTCGCTAGAAAGATACGTCTTTGAACTGCACCCAAACACTGTCAGAAATACTATTACAAAGTTTAGAAGCTAAATGTGTAAAATGCTCTACCACCTTTAGACTTTGCTATTCTTTGAACCACTAGAAGTCCAGAGTTTTGAGATATGACGGATCGTGACGCTTGTTAGAAGACTGGATAGATACATATGAACCAAACTATTTAGGTATTTTTTAAGTAAGTAGCGGTAGCTTGTAGTCGATTTAAAACTTAACAGGTAGCCAGTGTAGGGATGATAAGTTTGAGGTTTTATACTCATATTTTTTTTTTCAACCTTGTAAGAACTCTGGCTGCTGCATTCTGGACTAACTGCAGCTAGTTTATTAATTAGGCTTCTATGTATTGGTTTTTGGGCAGATGAGCAAAATCTCTGTCCTATCAAAATTGAACAATAGAAAGTTATGAATTTTAAATTTAAAGTTTAAATTTTTTTTAAAAACACTCAGTTAACCGAGCCAATTGAGATGTTTCGTCTGGTTTTGACAAGGTATATAGTTGGGTATCGTTAACAGTGGAAGCTAATCCCATTCCTTCTAATAATATTTCCCAAGGGAAGCATGTATATTGTGAAAAGCAGGGGTCCTAGAACTGAACCTTGTGGCACACTATAATTTACATGCATTAACCTGGGTAGTTCTCCATTAAAATCTACAAAATGGTCACAATCAGACAGGTAGGATTAAAACCAGCTTAATGCCTGTCCTTGAATGCCGATGTAAATCTGTAAGTGTTCCAAGAAAAAGGCAGGATCTATTGTGTTGAATGCAGAGAACAGAGAAATGTAGCCTTGGTCTGAAACTAAAAGCAGGTCATTTGTGATTTAAACTAAAGCAGTTATGATGCTATGATGGGGCCTGAAACCTGACTGAAACTCTTCAAAGAAAGGTTGAATCTGAAAAGCATGTTTACAGAACATGACACGAGGCATATATAATGTTATAAAAGGATGTTCAGTAAGGTGACTATGTTGTGATTAGGACTTATAGTATGAGTACAGGATAGTCCTAACAGCTCTGTGAGATTATTGACTCAAAGCAACATTAAAACTGTAACACTGAATAAACCCTTAATAAACATTTCAGAGTCAACGCCGTTCCAAACATGTCTTTACAGAATAATATGCATTGTGCATGAGTTTTATCCTTGTATAATCCAGCATTAGCAAAGCAGCACTGCATTGGCTGGGATGAACTGGAACATTGAAAAGATGAAATCTCATTTGATATACAATAAACTTCCTGACAAGCTGCTGCTGTGATTACATAACTGTTATCCACATCAACAGTCACGTTATGATCATATAAAAAGTCCTGTAGAACACTGCTTCATAACTTGGGGGTCGCAAAAAGTTTCAAGGGGTCGCCAAGTGAACTATAGATTATTTTTATTTATTAGTCATTAACGTATTTCATTTATAACAACACGATTAAGCAATAAAACAACACGATAAATAATTATAGTTGTAAATAAAAAGGATTTTGTTGTGTTTTAACTGATGTAGGTTTTTAGTTTTAAGAAAAGAACACAAAAAATAAAATAATGGATGAATTCTCTGATTAAAGTATATTCATGTTAATATATTTTAATTTGCTCCTGTTGCTTGGTTATTAGTTAAATAGCAGAGACTGAAAAAAGGTCTGTGCTTGTGAACCTTTGCATGTTGGGAATAAGTGAAGTGGATAGATTTGTTTGATATTTACGTTAACAGATTAAAATGTTAATGCTGCTGTTATTTGTTCATCAGGTTTAGGAAAAAAGTGAAAACTGTTGCTGCAAAAAAAGCTTATGAATATTTGCAAGCTTTGCATTTATTAAAACATATACACTTGACTGTCACATTAAATTAAAATGTGTTAGTGCGTTTGAATGGGGGGGGTCGGGGGGGTAGGACACTCCGGATCTTCATCCAAAAACATGGCGAACCATAGAGTCTACATGGAGCTTGTTTTGTTTACAGGAGCATTTTCATGCAGGAACAGGTCTGGGTGTAGACCAGAGTTGTCCAATCTTTTTCACAACGAGCTTGAAGATCTAGTGGAACATCTTTCCAGAACTTTCCAGCTACTGTATGAGTGGCAGTCCCATTTAATGACGCCTGAAACAGAAAGCATTTTAGAAAGTAGTCTCCCTGCATATCTCCTGTTTGGTTTTCTTATCATGATTGTGTGGCGAAACCTCCCGTAAACCATCATGTCAGTGATCATATGGGCTCCACAATGTAGATCACCACGATAATGCAGAATGTAGATGTTAAGCTGTTCTGCACAATAGCAGAAGTTCAACATTCAGAATCTTCTGTATACAGGTACCCCAATATGGGCTGGCACAAAACACGGCACAAAAATGAGAAGAATATATTTAGAAATACTTTGGTTTAACATGTATTGTAACTCACTGTGCTAATGCCTCACTTACAGGGTTTTAGCTAATGGCTAATTACAGCCTGACTTGTTTGTTAGCATAAGAAGGTTTTGTCAATGTAGAGTACAAAGCACTACAAAGTTATGACAGCGAACACATTGGCCTTACATCCTGTTCTCTTAATTTGACTTCTTTGAAAGCCAAAAACACTTTCCTTGGCTCTGTCAGGAAATTTCTAATAAGAAAATCAAATAAATATCTGAAATGTTTCTGCATGTTAAAATATCAAAGCCATCTCCTGAGTTTCTCTTCCCTATTCCATGGAACAAGCTAGTTATCATTTCAATCAATCATTCGTCTCTTTCACTCTCATCCTCTCTTTCTGTTTGTCTGTCTCTCTCTCTGTGTGTGCGTGTGTGTGTGTGTGTGTGTGTGTGTGTGTGTGTGTGTGTGTGTGTGTGTGTGTGTGTGTGTGTGTGTGTTAGCACAAATATGTTCTCTTCTTTCAAAATAGCTTGTGTCGTTTTCCCGTCACTGGTATATCTAAATACATTTGGCCCAGCTTTGAGTGAGTGTGCATGCCCAGACGAAACCTCTCCTGCACTGGTACTAAATCACTCCCAGGTCAGGATCAGTGGAATTCCAAGCCTCCGAGTCAGGAATGTGTTTAAGGAAACAACACGTTTTCTCAGGTCTTTTCTCCCCCCTCTCTCTTTCTCTCTCTCTCTCTCTCTCTCTCTCTCTTTCTCTCTCTCTCTCTGCATACCTTTCAGTCACGAGGAAGTAAAAAATAAATAAATAAAGCTAAATGAGTTTATCACAGCTGCAATAAACCTGAGAAAACATGGAACTCAATGTACTGAAGGGTTCATTTCCAATGGTAGACGAAAGGCACCTAAAAGTCATCTAACAGGGAATCAGTAAGAATACAGAGTATGGAGAGATATGAGGAAAATATATTTATTAATTATGATAATAATGACAATTTTTAATCTCACATTTATTCTAGGTGTGCATGTCTGTAAGAGGTCAAGGAAAAGGGTTCAATTACCAAATTTAATTGGTTGAAATCTGGTGAACTATTACCACAAAAAAAAGCTTATGTTAATGCACTTAATGATCATTTCCATTGTACAAACTTGAATAATCCAGCTCATTGAATACAAAAGTAGGTTCTACTAACATATATATATACATATATGTTATTGTATAATATTTCTATATAAATATATATTCATAGATGAATAAAAGTTGATATAATTTATAGAAAGAGTCTCCAATGTCAATAAACACAAAGTTAGTTTTCTGCTATGGATAAAAAGTTTCAGGTACTTTTTTGCATTTTTTTTTTTTATAAAAGATTACACTATATTTGTTCCTTTTCTTTGTCTTATTAGCCAAGTGAGTGTTATAAAAAAAAATACTTATAACTGATATATAGTTAGTCTTATTTTGTGGCTGTTTGACAACTGTATTATACCTAGAAACAGTTAAAAATCATGAAATCTAAAGTTCAAACTCGCATTTTAATTGCTCACAGTATAGCATGTAGTAGTGTAAAGGTTTTTTTTTACGACTGGCTCCTGACAAAATCGTATAAAAAAAAGATTTGATGTTATTTAAAAATTTAAAATAGAATCAAAAAGTAAAATTTACAATATAATAAAATATAATTGGAATAAAATTAAGTATAGAATATATATAAATTATATGGACCAAAGTAATGGGATACCAGGATTTCTTCCAGCCAGAGTTGCCACACAATTAAATGTACACAATTATATATATATGACATCTTTTGTATGCAGTTAATTAAATTTTCTATACACTTCAAATAAAAGAGCCAACCTGTTCTAGCATGGCAGTGCCCCTTTGCACAAATCCAGCTCGATAAAGGTATAGTGTTTATGGGTTAAAGCAGAAGATCTTGAGTGGCCTGCTATAGAGCTTGGACCTCAACACTTTTAGGATGATTTGGAACACGGTTTCTCGCTTTACATCGGTATTTTCCTTTACTTACACCCTTGTGTGTGGTATGAATGAGCAAATATCTCCACAAGCACACTTCAAAATCTAGTGGAACATCTTCCCAAAAAAGTGAAAGTTTTTCTAACAGCAAATGGGGATGTTTAAAAAAGTACTTACGAATCTTATGCTCAGGTGTCTACAAACATTTGTTCATATCGTGTATATACAAGGCAGAATTTACAGTTCGAACAGCAGAAAGAGTGTGCCTTATTATAAATATTCATTATAAAGTATTAGGGTATTCCAACCTCTTGAATACCCTAAAGCATAAATTCAAGGCCCCTGTAACACACCGTCCTACACACTCAAGGCCTCTTCTCTCCAATGCACAACTTCTAGGCTTATTTTGCTTTATTTTTGATTGTTGCTCCTGGGTTCTATCAACAAATGCTCACACAAATGTGAGTAAAGTGGATATGATTATATGGTTTACAATGTCACAGGAATGCAAAGCCCCAAACATGACTAGTTTGTTTTAGTGCTAAAGGTGTGTGTGTGTGTGTGTGTGTGTGTGTGTGTGTGTGTGTGTGTGTGTGTGTGTAAAGACAATAGTGATAATCATTACATCGCTATTCTAGGAAACCCAGTGATTAGCTGCAATGATATTCTTCAAGAGAAATAGGGGATAGTTTTAGTTTCATTCGAGGCTCTGTGTGTGTGTGTGTGTGTGTGTGTGTGTGTAAAGACAATGGTGATAATCATTACATCGCTATTCTAGGAAACCCAGTGATTAGCTGCAATGATATTCTTCAAGAGAAATAGGGGATAGTTTTAGTTTCATTCGAGGCTCTGGCTTTCATCTGATGAACCGGATTCGGATATGGTAAATCAAAGTGCTGGCCAATTTTGTCGCTTTTTACAATGACTGTTAACAATGTACCTTCTTCCTCTTTAGTGCTATAACCAAAATCACTGATTAATGTTATGCTTGAGATGAAAGTGTAGAAGCCTTGATTTGGAAAATGATTAAGAAATGATAGTCAGATTCCAAGAAAGTGCAGGGATTTTTTTTAGTACTGTATCAATTATCTCAAACATTCCACCTGCCTTCTTCTTATCTGTAATTGAGATGCTGGACTGCTTTATAAATAGCCTTAAAATGTTGCATCTTATTGCAAGATCATTTTGATGATATAGTCTAATAATGGAAGATTCGTAGGAATAAACAATACATGAGCAATCATATGTGAATGGCTTGAATTTTTGTTGGTTGTGTGGGTCTGGTTTTTCATAATAAACAAATTTCTAGAAAAATCTGTGACATGGCTTTTATTTGTAATTCTGTGCTGTAATTTTCTTTATGAGGTAAGCATTCATTTCACATTTGGATGCAGTTAGGATCAGATAGAGACCCAAATATGGCTCAATCGATCGGTTTCTCAGCGGACATGTAGAATTGTACATCCTGAACTATGAAATGCTTATTTCTATCAAACAACATTTAAACTTCAGGAGTAAAAACTCCCTGCACAGACAGGCAGACAGACAGACAGACAGATAGAGAGAGAGAGAGAGAGAGAGAGAGAGAGAGAGAGAGAGAGAGAGAGAGAGAGATAGCCCCACCACCAATATTAAGTTCTACATTCCAGTAGAAGCTTAATATATAAAATCATGTTGCTACAGGTCAAGATCTAGTGTGTAATCCAAGTCCAATTTCCATCTCTCTAGTTTCACACCATTCCATGAAAACTCTGGACCAACCCATTCTGGTACCAACAATCACACCAATAATCCACAGTCAAAGTAATTTAGATTGCATCATTCCAAAGTACGATTAACTGGAGCTCTTTACTTGTAGCTACATGATTTTATTTATCACATCTGATTCTCTGACACATCTTGCTTTGGTTTAACTATTAACAGTCACACAGTGTAATTACATTTGCACAACACTCCTGTTGTAAATTCAGCCCAACTCAGTGGTGATTACCTGGAACACTTTATTGTGACAATGCTGATGACAGTTATTTCAGCCCTTTGGTTCCCAGACCTGGTCCTGAAATAACACCTTACCTGTTTTTCTAATGTGGGATTTAACTAATCAACTTAATCAGCTTGGGGAGTGGTAGCTCCAGTGGTTAAGGCGCTGGATTACTGATAGGTAGGTCAGGGGTTCAAGCCCTGATATCGCCACTCTTGGGCCCTTGAGCAAGGCCCTTAACCCTCTGTGCTCCAGGGGCGCCGTATCATGGCTGACCTGCGCTCTGACCCCAGTTTCCTAGCAAAACTGTGCTGTAATGTATATGTGACAAATAAAGGTTATTCTATTCTATTATACCCAACCATTCTTGAGTTGAAATATGTGTGTCAGGCTCGACAGTGCAGAACACAGTGTACTCCATTAATAATATATATATATATATATATATATATATATATATATCACTATCATTTGTTACTTTCTTTGCATAACCAGTTCCACATTTAGTGCATTAACAGCCTTGCAAAAGGCCCAAGTAGTGGCTTTCTGAACTTCTAACCTCTTTCAGTTACTAGCACAGATTCTTCACCGCTGCCCACTGAACAAAAATAAATGTTTCTCTGAGGACCCATGTGGTTGTAATGTGTAAAACTGCATGATGTGCTCTGTTCCTACTAATGTGACTCACCAGATTAGTGCATAACTGAATGATGTGCAACTGATCAATGTGAAATTTCTATCAAACACTTATAACTGTATGTGCTGTTCAGTTTCCCCAAAGCTCGGATATGAATAAACTTCTTGGGATACATATGCTGCCAGAAATAAAGCACACATGCTTGTCTTTTTTTGTTGTTTCGATGTTCTTTTGTGTAGCAAGTCTGCTAGATGAGTATACCAATATTAACCTTCTAACCAATCAGAAGCAACTATTAAACAGTGGTCTACAGTACATTCCTTTGAGCCTTCCTTTAGTCATCTTTAATTGAAGCTTGTAGTGTCTGTGCGTTTGGAGAGCTGAATGTAAGCAAACTGAGGAGAAAGTCTCTTCACCATATCATCTTTCATCATCGAGTCATTGTTCGTGGCCTACACACACATTCCAACAAGATGCAAGGAGATTTTTGGAGAAGTCTGTGGCAAGGAATACAACAACTTTTTGAAGGACATCTTAGGATAGTTTAGTTTTTAGTCTCTTTACATTCATAAACAACTTTAGCACCAATATATAATATGCGGTGCCAACAAAGTTATTAAAACCAAGTAGTAGTCATTAAAATTAAATTGGATAAATTAGTAATATTAACAACAAGTATTCCTCAGTTGTATGAAATTGTTAGGAAAATTATTATTATTAAGTCTTCTTCTTCTTCCATTATTATTATTGAACACAACAACACAGGAAATAAAGAGATCCACACATTCAATTAGTTGTGTCAACTGTTGTAAAATGCACTATAGAGATAAAAGTATTGGGACACCTGACTTTTTCAAATCATATGTGGTTCTTACCCACATTATTACCACAAAGTTGTAGGCACACATTTGTATAGGACGTCTTTGAATGTAGCAGCATTACATTTTAACTTCAAATGAACTAGAAGATCCCAAGTCTGTTCTTGCATGACAATGCCACTTGTGCACAAAGTGAGCTTCAAAACTCTGACCTCAACCATCCCTTCACTCTACATCAGTATTTAACTTTACTAACACTCTTGTAGCTGATTAAGCACAAATCTCCACAAGCACACTCCAAAATCTAGTGGAACATTTAACCAGAAGAGTGGAGGTTTTTCTAACAGTGGAGATTCTAAATGTGGAATAGGATTTTTAAAAAGTACATACGAATCTTGTAGTCAGGTGTCCACAAACCTTTGTCTATATAGTAAATACAATGGACACTTTTACATACAATAACCATATTAAATATTGTTAAATAAATAACAGAATAGTGGAAATTTCTCTCTTTACATTAATAACTTTAACTAATTTAATTAATATCAACTTCAGCATTAATATATAATATACAGTGAAAAAAAGTCATTACCAGATGTTTAAACCAAGTTGGATGCAGTGTGCCACTATTTACACCCAGAGACCAACATTTCTGAGCATTTTAACTCATTAGGGGTCTAAAAATCAAAGGTGGGTAAAATGTTTTCTTATTTTTCTTCTGTTATTATTACTATTTTATTATTATTTTTTCAAACAAATGCCAGGAAGTCTATGGCAACATAAGTTCAATTCAAATTCGCATGCTGATTCCTAATCTTAAAAAAAAATAGTCTCAAAAATCATTTTGCCAATTGCTGGTTATGCCTCATAAACACTCAGATGCCCACAAGTTTCATACACAGTTTGAAACCATTCAACAGTATTTTTTTAATGGTTCCATTCAGGCACGTGCACAGGTAGGGCTTAACTTGTGCAGAGCACATGCCCTTTTTGCCCTTACATTCAGAAGTGCCCTTTTTTTGGTGGTGTTTTTTTTTATTTTTTTTATTAATGCTATTGGTCACCCTTTACGTCTATCTGTCTGTCTGTTTTTAGCAAATATTTAGCAAATGAAAGTTCTTAAAACGAGCTTGTGTAAATCTTATTCGATCCTGCTGTTGTAATTAGGTTTAAAGGAGCCCTTAAAACCCTGTTTATCTATATTATCTAATTATCTAATATTATTATTATTATTATGATTGTTATTAACCGTGAATAAATCTAAAGCTTTTGAGACTATAATTTTGTGTTATTGAATTTGTCATGAAGATGTGACCATTTCTTCCTTTTATGCAGGCTCACTAAATAATCTTGATATAAAAAAAGGAAGGTGGGTGCCCTTTTTCAGTTTCAGCACATGCCCCTCAAAAGGTCTGTGCACGGCCCTGGTTCCATTATTAGTAATATTATACTTTTTAATTAGTCAGAAAGCATGTTCCTTCAAGAGTTTTTTCACTGTCCTGTAACGCAACATAAACTGCAGTTTTAAAAAGATATGGTGGCTAGCATCACGTGTTTTCGAACAAGCACATGCTAGCCTTCACCCTTATCAGTCAAACCCTGGAATCTGATAGGAGAAAGAGCTAGCTAGTGTTCAGAATCTGCAAATGACAAAATTCTGATGAAATGTAGTTACAAACAAAACCTTTATTTGAGCCCTTAGATCAGGTCCAGTGTCTATAATTGGCTATGGTTTCATAGTTTCCCATGTTGGAATGACTGCCATCCTGTAACCAAAGCAAAAAATGATAAATCTCTGATAAACGCTGTGTTATTGCAACACTAGGTGTGTTAGAATTAAAACCTGAACTGATATTTACTGTAAAATGTTTTCTTTTAGGGTTTTTTTTTTTTAACTGAATGGTTTTGGCAAAGTATCATCAATCCTGAAAAATGATCTTGAGGCTGGGTCTCATCGAAACTATCAAAGTACTTGATAATGATAACAATGATGATGATAACGATTTGCCAAGAAATTTTAGCAATGCTTTCTCACAGAAATGCTACATTTAGTCGGCTGTAGAAGTCAGTGATGAGTGTTTTCTCATTACAGCAACTAATCCAACTCCAATTATGGACTTATTACTGAAACAAACAAAAAGTCATAACTATGTTACTTCATTCCAAAATGCTTGGATGCCTGAATTGTAATACATTGTAACATTATTGTATGATGTATTGTGCTGAAATGCGTGGTTTATCAATGTAAATGAATCCAGTTACTGACGTTATCATGCTACACACATATTTGTTAAAAGGGAAATACGAATTGACATTATGTTGAAAGCATAATAACTGATGGAGTGAATATTATTTATGAAAAACATTCCACAGAACAATTCTTCAGGTGATTATATCAGAATCCCTCACCATGATGCATAATTCATTTCTACAGTATAATGGTGATACAATGCAGGATTGAGTGCGGTCTCAAGTGGATTTATTTAACCCCAAATACTCACCACTTCAATTGTTTCGGTTCAGGTTTTTTTTTTTTTTTTGGTTGCCACCCAAATTCCCTTCTCATGTTTCCCTTTCTTTTTACATAAGCCTGCTAATGGAGATCATTGTTCACCAGCATATTTGTGAAGAATGAAGTCACACCAGTGAGGTGAGGTCGGAGAAAGAATATGAAGGTAAATAGCCGTTATGCAAACTTGTTATGAGATGTCTAGCAGCTGACATAGGAATGTTCCTAAAGCATGTGTATCTGTGAGAGGTCTTGGTCTCAGTGTGTCCCAGTGTGAGTTTGTATATGTGTATGTGTGTTTTTTCCTATAACTAAATGAGCCTAACATTTCATCAAGTATGTGTGATGTTATCTGAAATGTTAATAGTTTTTTCCCAAAGTGCATATATGAAAATATTATGCCACTTTAACCTTTGATTTTGATTTGCTGATTAATATTAGTCCTCAAGGGAAATTCCTCATGAAGAATGGGACGTAACTGTCTCTGCATGGTTATGAATAGCTCATTCGGTTGGACTCTTTTCAAATCGACTTCACATCAAGTGTTTTCTATCCTCATTTCATACTCAAGACTAACCCAATGACAGATATGGTGAGATAAACAGTAAATGATACCAGTAAGCTGCCGGTTTATTACACAAGATCAGTCACAATAGCAGTGTACTTTAATCATTCATACTTATGACTTTTATTGATCACAAATGTTGAGCTCCTACTTTTATACCAAAGACTGTTGAAAGAACATTTACTTATAATCTTATACTCCAGTACTCATGTTAGTTCTCACTCTCCAGTGTTCTGTATTGTTGAAAGATTTATGTTCAAACTCTTGATGTCACCCAAATGAGGATGGGTTCCCCTTTTGAGTCTGGTTCCTTTCAAGGTTTCTTCCTCATTACATCTAAGGCAGTTTTTCCTTCCCAAAGTCTCCACGGCTGCTCTTTAGGGATACATGCACACCATTCACCATCACTGTTGATTTCTGTAAAGCTGCTTTTAGACGATATCTGCTCTGAAAAGCGCTATACAAATAAACTTGACTTGACTTGGCCATATGAAACAAGAATATACATATATTGTGCATAATCTGATACACTATATAGACCAAAGTATGTGAGCACCTGACTTTTTAAGCCTAATGTTTTGGTGACAAGGTGAGGGAGGTGAGATTAAGATGATTTGGACATGTGTAGAGGAGGGACATGAATTATATTGGTAGAAGAATGCTGAGGATGGAGCCACCAGGTAGGAGGAAAAGAGGAAGGCCAAGGAGGAGGTTTATGGATGTGGTGAGGGAAGACATGCAGGTAGTTGGTGTTAAAGAGGCAGATGTAGAGGACAGGGTGGTGTGGAGACAGATGATCCGCTGTGGCGACCCCTAATGGGAGCAGCCGAAAGAAGAAGAAGAAGAAGAGGTACTTCTTCCCCAAACCCAACACAAGTCTTGTGTTGTCTTTGCACTGTTTGCACCAGGTTGCATACATGCATTTTATGTGGCGAGGACACTTACTAGTCCTTAGCCCGGTGTTTTCTGTTTCTGTGATTGTTGTTGTATGTAGCATCAGGGTTCTGAAGGAACGTTGTTTCATTTCACTGTGTACTGCGTCAGCTATATATGGTTGAAAGTACAATAAAAGCTGCTTGACTTGACTTGAAGTTGGAGGCACACAATTGCATAGTATGTTTTGGGATGTGTTAGCATTAAATTACCATTTACTTGAAATGTTCCAGCATGACTACACCCCTATGCAAAACCTAGATCCATGAAGATATGCTTTACATATGTTGGAGTGAAAAATCTCCTGCGATAAAGCTCTGAATTTAACCCTATTGAACACCTTTGGGATGAATGTAAACGCTGACTGCACCCCAGACCTCCTCACCTCACCTGATTTTGTTAACACCCTTATAGCTGGATGAGCAAAAGCTCATCAATATGAGGAACTTAATGTGGAACGGTCTACCAAGGTCTGTCTATTTAGTCTAAACATGAGACACTTTTCAATCCAATAAATAGTTTTTTAAGGGGGAAAACACTCTCAGGTGATCATGAAGGCCATGAATAATATAGGCTAATAATATCACACTAAGGCATTGTATACAATTGAGTGCAAATGTTTGCATACCTCATAGTTTTATGATGAGCTTGATGGCTTTTTCATGTGTGTATACCTAAACAACACTTTATATACTAAAATCTCATCCATTCAGCACTCTGTCTAATAAATACATCTCATTAAGAGGTCTAATGACTATAAAGCATTCATATATGTTTACTTACACATGTTGAGTCCTATTTAAGGCAGGATAAATTGGGACAGTTGGCTGTTGAAATTATTACATGGATATAAGCCCATTTAAGAAGCAGAATGAGACCTACAAATAAGCCAAAATATTATCTTCTAATGGACGAAGAGTACAAAGAAATATATTGTGTGTTAAATACTTTATTCTAGTATTTTGTGAGGCAGTAATGGTTGCTGTATTATGTATATTTCCACGAAAAGGTGGAAAGCTTTGTAATAGAAAGAAGTCACATAGTGTGGTATACAGTATACAGCAATTTCAATATCAGTTAATCCATTTGTCTTCAGTAAACAGTTCATCCTGATTTGGGTTGAAGTGGATCTAGTGTCTATTCCAGGAGCACTAGTTGTGAGACAAAACTATGTGTTGGCCAGCACAGGACATTCACTCCTTTTATATACACCTAGGGCGCGTCACCTATTGTTATGTTTTTTAGGGAAGATTGGAGAAGGCCAGCAAACACAAGGGAAACCCACATGGACACCACACCAAACCACCACACAGTCAGTAGCGTAAGCACAGTTTAGGACTGGAGATGTTTGTTGTGCCACCAAACATATCCATCATAATCCATTACAACATGACTCAATGCATATTTCTCATACCAAACATTCTGAGCCTCCCTGTTTCAGCTTTGTCTATATAAGGGATGACATAGTGATCATCGCATTAGTCAAACTACAACAGACACCCATAGCAACCATTGTGTTTTCTTGGTTTCCAAACAAGACACAGCTAAGCACCGATATGGTAAAGAGATAGCTCGTAGGTCAGTGTATAGGACAGTAGAAATGTGCAAAAACAAATTCCTTGTAATTAGATGTCTCATTATGAAGAATTTTACTAAGACCTGTCCCAGCTGATTCCACGTTTGTTATGTACTAAGACTAGAACTTTCCAATGATGATGAAACGAGTTTCTCATCAATGGCCAATTTCACAACCAACACCAACCTGGAGACTCAACTGTATCGGAAAAATACCTGTGTGATGATACTGAAACACCGCACCATCTGCACCCACCCAAGTGTGTGTGTATGTGTATGTCAATTATTCTCTAGGTGTGCCATGTTTTGCTCTGTTCTTACGTGTGACTAAAGGTGTATCATTGGAATTATTTATGCTTCAAAATATTTTTTATTTATAATGATTATATTTTCACTGATTAGTTCGTCTTCGCCACACAGCAGTTTTAGTTTTGTTCTCGCATTTCAATCGAACTAACTCATAGGTCACTTTGAATAAAAGAATTTGCTGAAAGAGTAAATACAGATGATCACAGAGAGCTGATCCACTACAGGAGTACAAAAGCTTAGTGTACTATAAACATATAACTGATGAAAAACCCCATTCCAGCGATACATTCAATTATCATTTATTCCTGATTGGGCCGAAGACTTGCAACTGGTTTTGTAGTGAAGTCTTGTGTGCATTGTATGCTTTCCACCACATTGTAGCGCAAATGAGCTGTGTGCTGGCAGAGGAGAGACTTCATGAACTTCATTCTGGTACCAAACAGTACTCTATCGCCACAGTGTGGTGAAACAGACATGACACACCTCAAAGAAGCAACACTTTAATCATAAAATCATGACAGATTTGTACAGTTGTGAAGGTATTAATATTGTTAATATCATGTATAATATATGATTTATAACTGTATAATTTATACAATTATAAGTCATATTTAATAACTAATATGCTTATTGATTGTATTAGTTAATGCACAGTTCAGAATCACAACGTTAAAAAAAAGTCTAAAGTGGCAAAAATGTATAAACAGTACTGTTTATGTGTTATTTATTTATTTGTTTACCTCCGTCTTTAAGTCATTACTGAGTAATCAATTACGTTGGCACAAATTAAATTGATTAAATAAAATAAAAATAAATGGAAAAAAGTTAATTAAATAGTTTATATTTGTTAGACCCCATTTGGGTATACAGATTATTTAATATTCGATTTAAGAATCAAGAAAAATAAGAAATAATAATAAGCGATGAGCTTCTTTCAGCATCCTTTAACAGTTGTCTTCATTTCTTTCATCCTTCATTCATTTACTCCCTTGATATGTGTAATTGTCAGGATTTTCTTCTTTTAAGAGAAATTCTTGAATCTGGACAATATCCTCTAACCAGGAAGTGGCTAGTGACTAATGCTAGCACTATGGATTACAGGGTTTGGTTTTTTTTTTTTCAACTTTTTATTTCACTGCAAGTTATATCCAGCTATGTTCCTGACAAATAAAAACTCTTAAATCTTGAATCCATAGAACTCGCGCTAGCCGCTAGCCAATTCCTGGTGCCACATTGGTGACAAATATACACATGTGTATATTTTCATGTTTAATATATATATATATATATATATTTATATATATAAACAAAACAAACTTGTGGTCTGCTGCCTTAATATGTAATACGAAATTTTAACTATGTTCCACATTAAAAAAAAAAAGGATTGCATTCGGTGCACATGTGTACCAAACCGAAAGCCCTGTAGACATTGTATACTGCATCTCACAAAAAGTGAGTACACCCCTCACATCTTGTCAGAGAACCACCAGCCACTCCTCCCTCCTTCACTCAACACTCTCGCTCAGCCTCTCCCGCCTACTAATCACCTACAGCTCTCCAGCTCCCACTTATCACCTACACCTGTTCCCCATTTACCTATCCCCTTTAGAAGGTCCCAATTCCCCCTTACTCACGGTTCTGATCTACAGATTACTACCATAGATCATTCCGGACTACCTACTGCTCTGTGTGCTTCCATGCTCCTGGCTCCACTTCCCCGGAAGCATTCAGTTGAGTGTGCCAATCTCCTACAGTCTCTTCTTAAGCTCTCCTGTGTTTGTATGCTGAAGACAAATAAAAATTTTTTTTTTTTTACTCTCGGTTTCTGATGCCTGGTCTATCTGTGACACATCTCAGCAACCATTTTATTTTATCCTCTCAAGGGACAATACTAAAGAAATTAACCTTGGATATATTTTAGAGTAGTCAATGTGCAGCTTGTATAGTAGTACAGATTTACTGTCCTCTGAAAATAACTCAACATACAGCCATTATTGTCTAAATACCTGGCAACTAAAGTGAGTGTACCATTAGTGATAACAGCTGTATGTCATTTAACCATGCAAAGCCACACTTCTTATTAATCATGTTCATGAAATCCAGACCTGCAATTGAAGCAGATTAACCTGATAACAGTGAATGGTATGACCAGTGACAAACACACAACCCTACAAGTGTGTGCATGTAGTCACAGGAGGCTATGTGGAATATTTTGAGCAGATAGAACTGAGGGAATCTAAGGATTGGGCACATGGGGGAAACATAATAACAGCCTTAATGGTCAGCTATGCAGCATAAAATGAGCTGGGAAAATGAGCAACTCCACAGAGAAGGTTCATGGAGATAAAAAGCATGGTGAGTGGTACCAAAATGCCAATGCTAAAGTGGCAACACAAGCTAAAGAATGCTACTCCATACTATATCAACTGAAAAGTATTTACCTCTATATACCTCTGTAAAGCAAATGTGTGATCTGACAAGTGTATATTGCATCATTCATTACTTTCTTTGAAGCTAGAGATTTTGGCATGGGTGTGCACATGCACATGATGATACCCAGGTGGTTCTCACTGCCCCTGGTGGTTATATGAGCTAAAATATAGCTGTGCCATCACTCTCTATTTCTGCACAATGACCTATTGCCCAGTGTCCTTCAGGATGTCAACAGATGGTTGTGTCACTAACCACTTGCTTCACCCATGTATCTGCTCAGATTACATGTTAGGCAGTTCCATGGTTACAATCTACTGTAATCATATACAGTTTGGAAAACTGAGTGTCTGGGCCAGTAGCGGGCCATGCATTTGGTACCTGGGCCTTCAGTGAGGACTTACCCGACTTAATCCACCTCTTAATACCACCATTATTACGTCGCAATTATAGAAACTATTAATACGATACAAAAAAATGTAATATAACAACGCGTGGCATTACAGAGAGAGAGAGAGAGAGAGAGAGAGAGAGGCATTTCGCATATGCTGAATACCATTTTTACTAAAGCAAGAAACTCAGTTAAGACAACTCCAAACCACTTACATCATCTGGAGCAGTTCAGAATCAATATTTGTCTAATAACATGACAAAAACATAAACATTTTAATAAAATATAACCTACCCACCAGAGATTCATACTCATAATTTGCACCGCTCCTCAGAGGCTGTAATCCAGTGGTACCGCTCGTATTCACTGGTCAGGAAGTGGTGAACAAACCCTTTCCCGGGCTGAGACACGCCAGCTAGTTTCGGGGTTGGCCGACCTCCTCACGATGTCTAGCTTTTCTGGAAAATGTATTTTTAAGAATGTCCGAGACCAAATCAATTTCTCTTCCTCTGTAGGTACAAAAAAGTCTACACCTGTTTTGCCAGTTGAACTTGGCTTTAACAGTTTCCCTCTGACCAACCAATCAGAGGATGGAAAAATGCTGATGTTATTCTGGGCCAGCTAGCTTAAGGAGACTATGGTAAAAGGGCCAAACTTTTCAGGCCCTGGGCAAATTAGATTGACATGGCAGCACGTGGGATTCATGGGGCTGTTTTTAAAATACACCTCACTTTCCTGCTAATATTCACGTTATCACCTTGATCAACAGCGTTATTGTGATGGTTTAATGCCAGTTTGGAAAGAAAGATCAGGCCACTTTTGGGCCCTTGAGCAATGCCCTTAACCATCTCTGCTTCAACAATGGTGAAACTGGTGCCCTAACAAATATAGTGTAAATTACGGGATGAGACACTGAATTGATATAGCCCTTGGACCCATATCTGATTTTTGCCCAGCAAATCATAATTAGCAGTAGTGTTTTTGCTGACTCCGTCTGTTATAAACAACATAACCTGTGTTACAGTAGCATTGATGCCATAAGAAACCTACCAGCACCATTAGCTTGCTTACCTTGTACAACAGCTCTTGTCACCATAACTTGTTACCTTGACAATTAGCTCACTAGATTCTCACAAAATGAGGGTAGAAGCATCTCACATTGCCTTTGACCTGCTGGACATCTTTCTTATTAAACACACAGTGATAGATTCTTCACTCTGTGAACTACTAGCCTTCACACCCTGGTAACAAAATGAGCTGTAAGCTCTTAATATGTTTCAATGTTGTGTGCCTCTGTGGCATACAAATGCAATATCGGTGAAGATTAGGTCACAACGTGGCTATAAATGCATGCATTCATCTTAATGTGAATTCACATGAATATATTCGAAATGTATTGATTACAATACATACATATTGTATATACATATGTGTATGTATATATATATATATATATATACATCAAATATATACACTTTGGAATCACAATATGACACAATCGTACTCAAGCTAAATAAATAGTAAATATAATATGCCAATAATTAGGGAAATGTTTGTTCATGACCCCAATATATTTCTGCACCTCTGATGTAAATAATTTTCATGAAAGTTGTGTTTCTGTAATATTAATTTACCTACAACTGCTAAATACTGTACAATCAAAAAGTATTTTTTAGTCTGTCTGAAGTCCTTATGACTCCATTAAAAACCAATATAAAGATCCAAACTTAGATTTAAAAAAAAAAAAAAAAGGTATCTGGCAGAAAGATGCCATATGTTAAACACTTGGTGTTGCTGGCCTGGAAATTGCAGTCTGATATGGGTAACAGAAGAAGCAGTGCCATCAACCCACACTTGAGAGTGCAGTGATAAAAAGAGGATGAAAATAGACCAACAAACAAGAAAACATGTCCGTGCAATATGAATATATTGTATATACATATCATGGATTGTAAAAAATGTCTTCAAGCATCATGAAAGGATATTTGAATCTTGTACCCCAGTGGTAAACAAAGTTTTCTTCATGGAGATGTTTAGCATTTAAAGAAATAATCTTTGGTTGGAACTATCCTGTATGTGTTTAAAAAGACCCTAACATGTGCATGTAGGACTAGCTAGAACCAGTAAGATTGGCTGGGATTAGCTTTACCAACTAGAAACAGTCTGAACCTTTAGAAGAAGCTTTACCAGCTAGAACCAGTCTGAACATGTGAATCTGACAAGATGTAACCAGCATAACCTGCTAGAGCCAGCCTAACCACTTAGAGCCATTTAGTGAATGTCAATGTGACCAGCTGTAACCAGTGTAGCCTTCCAGAGTCAGCCTAACCACCTGGAACCTTATTTGTGAATGTCAACCTGACAAACTGGAACCAACATAACCTACTAGAACCAGCCACTAAATGTCAATTTGACAAGCTGTAACCTTGTAACCTGCTAAACTAAGTGAGTAGAATCAGCCTGTAAATGTCAATCCGATTAACTGGAACCAGGTTGATCAATAATTAAACCTGACGATCCTGAGGTTGATGACCAGCCTATACCATCTAAGGCTGTTGTTTCTTTTCAGCACTAACTTTTATGCTTGCTCGTTTCTTGGTGAACTATTATATGGCAAGTTGTATTTCTTTGTGTTATAAACTCTGAGAAAAAGAGTCAGAATGTATACACAGATCAAGCATAACATTATGACCACCTGCTTAATATTATGTTGGTCCCCCTTTTGCTGCCAAAACAGTCCTGATCTATCGAGCATTAAATTAACCTAAACTCATCTGTTGGATTGGACCGCAATGGCACATGACCCTGTCACCGGTTCACCACAGTTCCTTTCTTTGACCACTTTTGATAGATCCTGACTACTGCAGACTGGGAAACTCCTCACAAGAGCTGCAGTTTTAGAGATGCTCTGACCCAGTCGTCTAGCCATCACAATTGTCAAACTCGCTCAAATCTTTGAGCTTGCCTGATTTTTTCTGCTTATAATACATTCACTTTGAGGACAAAATGTTCACTTGTGGCCTATTATATCACACCCACTAGCAGCTGCCATGATGAAGAGATAATCAGTGTTATTCACTTTACCAGTCATAAAGTAGTAAAGTATGCAAATAGTTGCACCTGTGTAACTATCAAGGACACTTTTTTTTTAAAGTAACGAATCAGTGTTTTGAAAAACAAAACAAATCATATTTAAGATCTCCCAACACACCCAATGTTAAAGAAATCTGAACAGGGGAACCAGTGTATCAGATGAACCCGAAGATGAACCTGTGCCACAATGGCGGCGCTCACCTGGGTCACGTGACCCGCGTGAGGCTTGGCCGTGACGTCAGCGGACGATCAGCTGATCACACTGAGAGGAGACAAGCTGCGGGACAGGGACCGCACAGGGACTCGCACCTTATATTACTGAGTTGTGAGTAAAAACCTCTTGTAATATCTGTATTACGTACCAAATTAAATAAACACGGTCGCCATTTTTATTGAAAATAACAAAAAAGAGATGTATGTAACTTTTCGCTGCATCTGCAACCTGTCCGGGATGAGATGTTAGCAAGACGCTAACCCAGAGTTTTCTTATGAAAATTAATAAATTTAGATAAACCTTAAGCACAGTGTCATGAGCATAATATTAATATAATATATGTTGTATTTCAAAAATTAGACGAATAAGTCGAGGAAGTAACTCGGAGCAACCTGTTGCTCTGGTCATTGATGTTGCTAGCTTGTTAGCCGGCTAATTAAATTTCCTTAGCTAGCTAATGCTAAAGTAAATGCAGAATTAATTTATAATTTCTATCAGGTATTAAACAGCTGAAGCTTTGCCTCGACACTGAATTATGCAACAACACGTCCAGTTTTCCACTCGACTATCAGAAACCATCTCATACATAATGCATCAGTTAAAGGCGAAAAGAAATGGCTGGAGGAGATCACGTGACTCTGGACCATCTCTGTTGTTAATCCTGTTGTGGACACTGTCCCAAGCTGGACATCATGTCTTAAACAAAAACAAATGTTATTTTTCTTTCTTCACAATCAGATAAACCTATAAAATATTTCCAATACCTTAAGTAAATTTATAAACTATGTTGAGATGTTTGTGGATACCTGACTATAAGATTCGTATGTGCTTTCTTGATGAGATGAATCTCCTTTATGAATACGCACATTTTAAATGGACAGCGAACATCGTCTTTGGTCAATCTAATCAATCGAATCTTCTTCTTCTTTCGGCATGTCGCATTAGGGGTTGATCATCCGTCTCCATACCTCCCTGTCCTCTACATCTGAATCTTTCACACCAACTACCTGCATGTCTTCCCTCACCACATCCATAAACCTCCTCCTTGGTCTTCCTCTTTTCCTCCTTCCTGGTGTCTCTATCCTCAGCATTCTCCTACTGATATACCCCATGTCCCTTCTGTGCACATGTCCAAACAATCTCAATCTCACCTCCCTCACCTTGTCTACAAAACGTCCCACATGCTCTGTCCCTCTAATAAACTCTTTTCTAAAATCAAAATCACATGACTTAATCCAGTATAATTTCTTCAGATGAAGGTGGAAAAAAGTTTCCAAACAGATTTTAAAATCATTTGTGCTATAGGATGTGTGTATAGGATGTGTAAGCTGCAACTGCTCCTCTAAAAGTTTGTGGACATCCTTCTATAAGATTCGTACGTGCTTTCTAAATATCCCATTTTACATTTAATCCCCATTTGCTGTTATAATAACCTCCATTCTCATGGGAAGATTTTATCCCAAACATGTTCAGTAGGGTTGAGTTCAGAGCTCTATAGCAGGCCAGTCAAGATCTTCCACTCTGACCTGTGTACACTATATCTTCATGGAGCTCGCATTCTGCACAGGGACTTTGTCATGCTGGAACAGGTCTGGGTCTCCTAAGTCAAGTGCAGGGAAAATGTAATGGTCCCGCATAAAATTACGCTCTACAGTTGTGTGCTTTCAACTTTGTGGTCACAGTTTTAATGTTGGGGTAAAACTTTTGTCTATATGGTGTTTGCCTGATAATATTACATTCTTTATGTAAATGACTTTGGTCCTTGGCTGTGCCTCACTGTGAGAACCACAGCACACGATCCGGGTTCTTAAACATTTTGCAGCCTTTTTAACTGTTAGAATATAATCATAATCTTTTTATTAAATGTATGACTGGGTCTACCTCAGATTAAAAGCTAAAGTGAATCATGCATCCGTGTCTCAACGCTTAAGATTTCCAGACTCCATTTTGAGAAGTGCTGACCATACCAAATAGCCATACCAGATGTTAAGAAATTAATATTCTTTTATGCCATCCAGCCTTAATGTTATGAATTAAGCCCAGGTTCATACTCTACGCCAGGAATCCCCAACCACCAGGCTGCAGGCTGATACCGGGCCGCAAAGAAAGATGAGCTTTTCAGATTTTATTTCAGTTCTATTTTATTGAGTTTTGCATATTTGGAAAAATGACCACTTCCAGTTATCCCAGTGTCCCCGCACTTGTTTCAGTCACATTTTTTCACCATTCTGTATTATGGGGAGTTGAGTTACATTTTCATTGTATAAAAATCATTCAATATGTATGATAGGAACAGTGTTGTGTTTAGTTTATGGAAAAATGGGTCTGTTGTGCAAAAAGGTTGTGGGGTGCTGCTTTTTATTTAGAATAAATGGTCAGTGCGTCTTTGTAAAATCGTTCTGATTCTGTTATTTGTTCCTCACAACCGTGTCCTGTCACATACTAAATGACTGAGCAGTGGAGGGTTCGGGGCCTTGCTTAAGGTAGCATCTTGTAGCATCCTGGTGGTGCTGGGATTTGAAATCAATCCTCTGATAAGTCTAACATCTTAACCACTGAGCTACCAGAGGTGTGCTGTTATAGGAATATACAAGGCCAAGGGAGACACCCTTTTGCTGATTATTTTTCTTCTAACTGCATTATTATCTATTTGTCTGTCTGTCTGTCTGTCTGTCTACACATCCATCTCTATATATGTATATATAAAATATGTATGGCTGTCTTCTGAAAGGTCACATGATCTTATGCCTATCCTTTCACAGTGATGCCCAGCTTGTGCACACAGTAAGACGCTTGACAAGCTCGAATGTCACATTAATAACTCAGGATTTGCTCTGCAGCAGGATTTTGTGAGATTTTTGAGACCTACAGGTAACAAAGCCAAAAACCTGTTTGCTCAGAGGAGTATTAAAAATAATCACAGCCAAACCTTTGGCTCTGCTCACTGTTTTGTCTGAGACGAGATCTCACCATAAAGTAAGGTAGCAATTATGTAAAAAGAATGACACATTGCAGACAGGAACATGGCGGTGTATATGGAGGGAGGAATAATGTAAATAGGCACAATGAGTGTTCGGGTACTGGGTATAAATGTTGTATTTTATGTTTGGGCAGGATGTTAAGTGAGTGGAAGTGTTAACTTGTTGTTTTTCAGTTTGTTCTGTGGTGTCAGGCACTCGTTTACTCACGCCCCCCCTCTGTCCCTCCCTTCCTTCCCTTCCGTGAAGCCACGCAGCTCAGTGTTGATAATGTGCGCTTTACTCCGTACGCTTGTACACAGTTTAGATCTTTAGGTGCGCTGTTTTTCTAAAGTTTTTTCTCCACCCTGTTTTACTTGTTTTATAATTTTACTTGAAACTTGTTCCCACTCTCAGGTGTTTTCTACCGGTGGTGGTGGTGTGAACGCTAGCAAAGCACCATGGGGGAGCTGTTCCGCAGCCAGGAGATGACTCTGGCCCAGCTCTTCCTGCAGTCTGAGTCTGCCTACTGCTGCGTCAGCGAGCTTGGCGAGATCGGCATGGTGCAGTTCAGAGACGTGAGTACACGCACACAGGCACGCGCGTACCGGATGTGGACAAGAAATTAATGTTTATCTGATGTCAGGAGTCTAACTTTGTTTTGATTCTGTGACCAGTTTCCACCATACAAAAGTGATAAAAAAAAATATATAGCCCTTTATAAACGGCTACATAAATTACTTCAAAGGTGAAGTAACCTGAAATTTATTTTATTTCTCTCATACCACACAAATCTGCCTACAATTACAATTTTCACAAATTAAAAATTAGAGTTGATCGGTTTTGCCAATAAATCGGAAATCTAAAAGCATGCCACTGAAAACTCTTTCCATAAATCCTAAATAAATTCAATAAATCCAGCATTGTATGTTTTTATTTTTTTTTGCAATGCAAGAATTTTAATCTTTGAAAATGAACTGTTACTGTAGGAATGGCAAAGCATTCAAAGTGGATTTAGTTTGAGCTTATTGAAGTTGGCGGTTACGGGAATGAATCAACACCTTGAGACCAGTCAGTGCTCTGGTATACAATATTGCTGTCTTTTGTGCTGCTTTTTGCACACCGCTGGTTCACTTATGCTTACTGTTGTATCCTACATCATGTGGTGATGCAGTGGTGCAGAAACAACACAGTTATATGACTGCTGGTGTTAAATGACCATTAAATGTATAACAGCACAGCAGGTACAGGCTGAATAATTAACCAGAGGCCTGTCTAAGCTTCTGTTGATAATAAACGATATAGGAATACCTGCCATACAAGGTATGCTAAATTCCATGAATGTTAAAAAAAGACTTTAATTACAGCGGGACAGAATAATAACCTTACGTAATATTCCGGAGAATTCTTCATCACAGTGGTAGACTTAATTTAATCAGTTTAGGAGTGAAACAGTACAAGACATTCCCCACACCAATTAGATGTCTGGTGGTTTGCACAAATCTCACAATCTCATAAATGTGAGTAAACCCCTTAACAAAACTCAGCATACAGCCATTACTGTCTAAATAACTGGCAACAAAAGTGAGTACGCACTAAGTGAACATGTCAAAACTGTGTGTGCATCATTGTTATCCAGCACTCCCTTAATCCCCCTGTGCATGGAATTCACCAGAGCTGCACAGGTTGTTGTTGGGATCCTTTTACACTCCTCCATAATGACATCACGGAGCTGCTGCTTAGACACGTGGTTCTTCTCCACCTTCCGCTTGAGGATGCCCCACAGGTGCTCAAAAGGGTTCAGATCTGGAGACATATTTGGGCACTCCATCACCTTCAGCTTCCTCAGCAAGGCAGTTGTCATCTTGGTGGTGTGTTTGGGGTTCGTTATTATGTTGGAAAACTGCCGTTCGGCCCAGTTTTAGAAGGAAGGGATTCAGGTTCTGCTTCAGAATGTCACAGCACTGCTCTAATACAAGACTGTGTACGGTTCTCTCTTGAAGATATACTAAAATGGTTGCTGAAATGTGAGGGGTGTACTCACTTTCGTGATGTACTTGATATGCAGCCCTAAAGATTTAACTAGATCGGTTGTTAAGATGTTAGACCTTTGACCAGAAGGTTAAGTTAAAATCCCAGCACCACCAATCTGCAATTCCTGGGCACTTAAACAGGCTCTTAACCCGAAACTACCGAGTTGTATATTATGATATAACTGTGAGGCTACATTTGGTTAATGTAGCCCATGCTGACTTTTTTTTTGTGTGTGTGTCTCCACCACAGCTGAACCCCGATGTGAACGTCTTCCAGAGGAAATTCGTGAACGAAGTGCGTCGTTGTGAAGAGATGGACCGAAAGCTGAGTTAGTCATTATGGGCATGCGTTATATGAGCTTGAAGTGACATTTTGTACTTTCAATTCCCTCTCTGCCTTTCACCCGTATCTTCATTCCTACTCTTTCCTTCCGTCTCCCACAGGGTTTGTCGAGAAGGAGATAAAGAAAGCCAATATACCCATCGTGGACACAGGAGAGAACCCGGAGGTCCCTTTTCCTCGGGACATGATTGATTTGGAGGTATCGATTAAACTGGACGGTCCATTTCCGAAGCATTTTTGTTATTAGTGTCAGAGGGTGAAATGCATTACATGCTGATTTAAAGTGTACTTCCAGCCTTTTCAAAGCAAATATCCCACAGCATTGACAAATGCCTCAACATGTTTAGAGGAGACCTGTTACCTCAGCATGTGACTCTGCATTTCAGTGCAAAGTTCTTCGCATTTATTCCTGTTTCTCTAAATGAAACCCGAATAACAAACCACTTAAAAATGACTGACGACAGCAGAAACCTGCTCATGCACTGGGTTTGTTCTGCTGTACTTTGCATGACATTGATTTGGGGTTGTTCCTTTACCCACAGACTTCCCAAGAATTTCTCAGATGCATTGCAATCACTGTTTAAAAACAAAACAGTCATTTACAACAGATTTTTTCAGATTGTTGAATTTGTTAAGTAAATAGGGTGCATGCCCAGAGGAAGTCTTAGCCATGAATCCCAGTGTCTAATCTGCATCCATGCTCAAGATACGGAAAAATCTTCCTTCAGGCCACGTTTGAAAAGCTAGAGATCGAGCTGAAGGAGATCAACACCAACCAGGAAGCCCTGAAGAAGAACTTTCTGGAGCTGACCGAGCTCAAGCACATCCTCAGGCGTACTCAGCAGTTCTTCGATGAGGTATTCAGTGCTTAAAAAAAGCATGGCATATTGCATTTTTGTAAGTTATAAAGATATAAATGATAAAGGTATAAACATACTTGATTTTTTTTTTCCTCGCATAACTATTTACCCTAAAGTGTGTTATTCTATACTAAACACGGAGCACTGCGTTTCCCACGGACAATTATTACTGACGCACCACCCGCTAAAACCCAAGACGCTCTGGACAGGGACAGTTTGCACTAAATGGGTTTAGTTTTCACAGATATTCTTGTATGCAGTTTCAGCAATAAAAATGTAAATTCTTTTCCCTTTTATTTTTACTTTTTTCATTTTTGTATATTAATTATTGCTCTTTAATATCATTACAATTGTTGAACCAAATTTATTTAACCTATTTTTGCAGTTGAACTTTAATGCATTTTTTTTTTCTTTTTTTTTATTGCAATTTGCTTCTGCTGGGTCAAAGTTTGGTTACTTGTTTACATCTGGTTACAGCTTATTAACATGACGTGTACATTTTATAGTAAAAAATGTCATTATGAATGACAGGGCTGATATCCTCCTAAATATTGGAAACATAACTTAGTTGTTAAAATATCCTGCCAGCATTTGCCAACACTTCTATTTCTAAGCCTCTGCCTGCAAGTGATCCTATGTCATGTTCCCCTTTATGTTATAGATGGAGGACCCTGCTCTACTGGAGGAATCGTCCATTCTTCTGGACCCGAACGAGATTGTCCGAGCTCCCCTCAGGCTTGGGTGAGATCTCTATCTCTCTCTCTGTAGGCATCGTCTGAACTGTTCATCATTTCTTACCCCATATACATTATTAGGACAAACGTTTTGGAACAAGTGACCTTTCCTGCTATATTTGGTTCTTCTCCAAACTGCTTCCAAAAAGCTGGAGGCACACAGTTGTATAGGACGTCTTTGGATACGGTATAATATAATTTTGCGTTCATTTGAACTTGGAAAACCAAATCTCTTCCAGCATGGCAATGCCCCTGTGCACAAAGTGAGCTCCATAAAGATATGGTTGACATGGTTTGGAGAGGAAGATCTTGAGTGACCTGCTATAGAGCTGTGATCTTATCTCTACTGAACACATTTGAGATGAAGTAGAATGCTGACCCCAGGTCTCCTCACCTCACCTACATCAGTACCTGCCTTTACAAACACTCTTGTGGCTGATGAACACAAATGTCCACAAGCAGACTCTAGTGGAACATCTTCCCAGAAGAGTGAAGGGAATTATAGGAGCAAATTGAGACTAAATGTGGATTGCGATGCTCAAAAAGCACATACCATACTGAGCAGGTGTCTGCAAACCTTTGCCAATGTAATGTATCTGGTTTTGACCTACTAAACGGGAAGTATTCATTTTTCTGTCCTACATAAAGACTACAGGAGGACTACAGAATGCAACGATCAAAATAATTCGATTATAGAATGAAAGTAATTGAAATGTATTAAGAATTGCAAGATGTAGTTCTGTGTAATGAATCTTATTTTTAATATTGGTATGACCCTATAAAGATGCAGTAATAGTTTACAGGCGTAAAAATAGTTTATGAGCATTTTTAAAAGTCTTTTGCTGTAAATTTATCAGTGTGAATACGGTGGTGATAAAAGTGGCAGCACTTTTTTTTAAGGAGGTGTTACAGTGTACACGGTCAGATATCATGCCAAAGGTTTCCAGTGATAGCAGGACTGAGCAAGAGACTACTTCAGTACAGAGAATGTCATTATTCTCCTTTTTCTCAGCCTGTTTTAACACCCAAAATGCTATTATCATATGTGGTGCAAAGCTACCAGACCCTGCAAGAGGCCCGCACCCCCCCCCTACATGCCCTCGGGCAACTCGGCTGACTCTGACAATACTGTAAACACTAACTGACCTCTCCCGACTGTAACGGCTGAACCGTACACTTTTTCAGTCTTGTCTAATGCATTAACCAGACTAGTCATGTGCTATTTATTCGTTCTCATCAGCATCAGCAGTAAGCCTTACTACTGACCTGCCTTTTTTGTTTTGTGTGTGTCTATTCTGCTATCTGTGTATTTTTTTCTGTGCTGTCTGTGTTACCTGTCTTGGCTGCTGACTGTTATATACGTTACATCTGCACATCAGAGCCTCTGGAGAAATGCAATTTCCTTCTGCTTTGTACCTTGCTGCCTGACTGACTGAGATTCAAGTTCACTTTGACTTTTAAATTTGATTACATAGGCGCTTTGATATTTCCGAACATGCAGTCATTCAGTATTTCTCACTAATTGCATTCTAATTACATTTCCGTCATTACATGCCTACATTCGCGCAGCTTCGTGGCAGGCGTGATCGGCCGAGAGAGGATTCCCACATTCGAGAGGATGTTGTGGAGAGTCTGTCGAGGCAACGTGTTCCTGCGCCAAGCGGACATCGAGGACCGTTTGGAGGACCCTGCTACAGTCAGTGCCATACCAGTGATCAAATATAGAGCAGCATATTAACACTCAGTCTGGACGTGAAACAGCAAGGCCGGTGTTTGGGCCGTCGAAATGCCACTGACCGCCATTTCCGGTTTTTTACAGGGTGACCACGTGCACAAGTCAGTGTTTATCATCTTCTTCCAGGGAGATCAGCTGAAGAACCGGGTGAAGAAGATCTGTGAAGGGTAACAGCTCCTCTTTCCAATGAATGGTATATTGTTGGTAGTTGCCTGTAGAGGAGCTGATAAGAGTCTCGGTTCTAATCTATAGGTTTCGGGCTACGCTGTATCCCTGCCCTGAAACTCCGCAGGAGAGAAAGGAAATGGCAGCAGGAGTCAACACTCGTATTGATGACCTTCAAATGGTGAGAGAGATATAGAACATGTGCACACATGCATCAGTGTTATTAATACTGCAATTACTCTGGAGAGCAAACGCAATATATCAATATATAAATATATTCACGCTAATTTTAAAGAATTGTCTAATCTAAAAACATAAGAAACTACTAGAAGCGGCATCACAAATCTACGGAGGTTTTTTTTTTTTTTGTGGGGGGTTTGTGTGCGTGCAATTTCAGCTCCCAGCCTTTGTTTGTTGTTTCCATGTGTGGGTGCTGAGTGTTGACACACAGCTGCCTGCCCTTTTTTATGTCAGTTTACATTAGCCTTCCTGTATGAAAGAGCTTTCCATTCATGGTCATACCCTGCTGAAAACATTCGCATCAGCTTACAGCGCTCTTAAACCAAATCCAAACCCGAAAAGCTTACGCAGTGTCTAGACTAAAATGTTCCCCACAATGGTCTAGTTACAGAGACAGAATGTGCAAATGAAAGACAAGAAATCAATCCGATCGATTTGACACTTCGGGGCTCATCTGACTGGCGAGCTGATGTGGACCAATACAATGATCCAGGCTTTGTGGCCCCACATTTAACCTGATTTTTGTTTTGCGAGTGGAATCAGGGGTCTAGTATGCTTATGAGACCAGGTTAGATTTGCGTAAAACACAATTTCACATGCTTGACGTGTTGGAATCAGGAAAAATGGGCAAGGGTTAAGGATTTGAGTGAGTTTTGCAAAATTGCGACGTCTAGACGACTGGGTCAGAGCATCTCCAAAACTGCAGCTCTTGTGGGACGTTTCCAGTCTGCAGTGGTCATTGTCTATCAAAAGTGGTCCAAGGAAGGAACAGTGTTGAACCGGCGACAGGGTCACGAGAGGCCGAGGCACGAGGGGCGCGAACGCTGGTCAACAGACGAGCTTGTGTAGCTCACATTGCTGAAGAAGTTAATGCTGTTGATGCTAGATAATGTTATGCCTGTTCTGTGTACACTCTGTATAATTTGTTATACAGTACAAGGTGCAAAAATAAGAGAACCGAAAAAGAGGTTGGTTGTAAACATATATACTTCTGCATAGCAGCAGTTGGTGGCAGTTTGAAATGTGTGCAAAACAGCATGTAAACAGTTGTAATGTGGGTGGTGCTATAGACATGGACGGATATGAAATAAAATGAGCATTTAAGTGTGTGTTAAGAATAGTCAAGTGCACAGAGTGTGAGTGTGAGTGTGTGTGTGTACATGTTTTGTGTGCACTTTAGTTAAGTCTCTTTATTGTTGTTTGAATGCAAGATGGAGCTCCATAGGCTTCATAGGTTTTTTTTTTCCTCACCAGCTACTACCAGAAATGTATTTGCTATTTAACAAAGTGTGCCAGAGTGTTATTATCACTGTTGGAGATTTGCATACCGGGAGAAAACTGCTGCAACTCTGGATTAGGGGAATAGGTTTATGCTAAAACTGTAACAAATGGGATTACTACAAATAAATCTTATGCAAAAAACAAAAAAGTAGTAACTACTTGCTACAGGGTATAAAAAATACTCATAATGGTATAATCATGTTAGAGGAAATAGTCTGCTTGCGACTCTTTGCTTGACTTGTATTAGGAAATCGAAGGATTAATGTCACTGGGTGTGTGCTGTCTGCTGCTGCCCACACACATAGTGACCATAGCTACAGTCAGACACTTCCACTGTGGTGCATACGCCCTCACACCTGCTCAAATTCATATACACCCACGCAGAGACATTCGCCAGACAACTGTGATGTGAGACGGACACCGCCACCTTGCCAACAGGCCCTTATGTTCCTTGCTCATCCTTCCACACGTTCAACAACTCACTTACACCCACACACACACACCCACACACGTTCCTCTGAATGACTAAGTGCTCTGGAACGACGGTGGAGTTTTGGTGTCAAATGTGAGATCAAAATATAGTTCATAAAAAAAATAAAAATAAATCTAATCTCTCTTTGCAGAAGAATTAGTTTTATGCAGCAGTATATCTTATAAATGCGGAATTAAACACAATAGGGTGTGCAGTTATTGGAAATTAATCAATGTTTAAGTTGATTAATGTCTCGAAACTGCATATTTTACTACAGAGTTCCTACCCAAACGTTGCTCATCCACGCCGAAACGTCTGAAAACGCTTACGTCCCTGTCCTGCGCATGAACAAAACGTAAGACACTTCGATCTGTGTCATTTCCGCCTGCATTTTATTTACTTTCTAGGGTCTCTAGACTGGATCTGCACAGCTGTGATCGATTGTTACATTGTGATTTAGCAGTCACTGTGAGAGTACAGCGCCCCCAACAGGACATGGAAATCATCAGAGATTCTGACTCTGACATACATAAGAGATTGTGGCAAAACTCATGTTATAGATGGAATTTAAAAATCATTATTTCAGATGTTAAATATCATCTTAAAAAATCTTTACAGTAGTCTGCACATTTGAGTCTGGAAAAGTATGGAATTTTTAAATGAAATATGTGTCGGAACCGTAGTTTAAATTTTTTTTTTTTTGGACATTTACATTTATGGAATTTTGGCAGATGCCGTTAACCAGAGCGACTTACAAATGAGCAGGTGAGGGTAAGGGCCTTGTTTAAGGGCCCAGCAGTGGCAGCTTGGTGGTGGTGGGATTTAAACTTCTGATCCATTGTCCAAAGCCTTAACCACTGAGCTTTTAAAAGTGAGATGTTGCATCTGGCTATCAGTAAAACAATTTGCTGCCCTTTATTACTTACGCTATAGCAGCTCTAAATAGTCGTTTGATTACTTGTTCTTTTTTTTCTTAAAAATTATCATTTGGCAGAAAACCTAATGATGCAGTTTTAGCTCTATATTTTAATGACTGAATTTTGACCATTTGACCATTAAGTGCTGACAGTGGAGAATCCTGATTACAGAAAATGTCACCACATGGAAAATTACCCCTGTTTTTCAAATCTATTTGTGTGAACAGTTGAACAAAAGGCAGATAAATGAAAGCTATCTATAGCCAAGCGCACACATTTGCCGCGGTCCGAGTGACTCACACCGGGCTATTAATGCCTACTTCTAATATGCATCATGGATTTGGGAGTGAACTGAAAGGAGCCTAAAGATTCTTGCTGACACAATTTGTCTGATCGCTCATGTCGCAGAGAGCCGAGTGTATGAAGTGGGTGTCGAGCATGGTACAGGCAGGCTGGGGGAATTAAGAGTCGTCTGGTATGTGCTGATCTGCTGGCATGATCTCTCTCTTAACTATCTCACATTCTCCTCGCTCTCGTACTCACCCCTTTCTCTGTCAGCCAGAACCTATAGGGAGAACGCGTTTCCCCGAAATAGACCCGGCGTGTGCTATGCTGTTTATTCAGACTCAGGCCAGGTCCATAAGTGATCTCTGATGAGAAAACCAGAGAGGCGCATGCAGCCGTACATGGCCCCTGAGCTGCGGTAGACACAGTGGATCATGGGAAAGATGGTTTGCATACTAGCTGTCTGAATACTGGTTAACTTAAATTAGAGGTGAATTCTTTTTTGCCTTTACACTGATAATTGAGTTGATTAAGATTTTATTGAGACCCTCAGGTATACTCTTTTGTAGGGCTGCAACTACTCATTATTTTGATCATCGATTAATCGGATGGGGTTTTTTTTCCTTCTCGTGATTAATCGGATCAAATGAAATCATTATACGAGACGTTTTGCTAATTATAACTATACAAAACCCTAATTCAGGGTGTTTATGTATAAAAATTTACTTAAAGAAAAAATGCAAAAGCCACCTATTGAGTTAACTGATCTTTCATTTTAACCTGAAATAACACAGTTGTGCAGTTTTTAAAGAGTAAAACTACTTTAAATATAGACAATATAAATCAAATAAAGTGCGTAAATAACCATTAAAAAAAAAAGCAGGAAACAAAACATGCATTAAGTTGTACTCGTATTAAATTCACATAAAATTAGGACACAAACATTAAGATATTAAGCTGCATAATTAGTAGAAATATCCAAATAATAAATAATAAACAAACGGTCAATGTTACTGTTTGGTACAGAGGCAGAATGCACAAGAACAGGAAAAGTGTAACTGTTTAAAGTTTACTTTTTCAAAATGTACAAGTGGAATGCAGAAATGTTTTTTTTTTTTTGTTTGTTTTTTTTGCAAGCTGTTTAACCTGTAGCAGAAAACAGACGCTCGGCTGGCGTTGAGGTCCCTGAGAATTTATCTTTATTATCTCTGCACCAATCCAAAGGATTTTTTTGTTGAGGTTCTACTAAGCTTTTCCCTCTCTGCTCTCCTCCTCAATGCTGCATCCAGACTCAAAGAGTGAATCAAGCAAAGATGTTGAAGGTTTAACCTCTGTTCAAAGAAGAGTATGCCGACCCCGCAAACATCCCGAACCATCTAGAGACGTACCAGCGCCATTTGGATCCCACTTCATGTAGAGTTTGGCATTGGATGTCTATTCATTTTTAAAGGCTCTGGCATGATCCACAATGTCAACTGACTGAATAAGACTGTATAAAGAACATTACTCATCTCACACTCCAGTGCTCAATGTAGTTCTCACTATCCGTTTTTTTGTATTGTTTTAGATTTATAATCGGACCCTTGATGTCACCCAAATGAGGATGGGTTCACCTTTTGAGTCTGGATCCTCTCAAGGTTTCTTCCTCATTACATCTAAATGATTTTTTCACCCCAGGCTTCATCATCAGGGATAAACACACATAATTCCCTTTAATTCTTAAATTCTATAAAGCTGCTTTGAGACAATGTCCAGTGTAAAAGAAAAAAAAAAAAACGCTGTAGAAATGAACTTGAACTTATGGCTGAGGTAGTAGTTTGCTGTTACTATTGCTGCATTTCCTTTCTTGCTGCAAGTGTTTCAGTTGGAACTTTAGCCTGCACTGTTATAATTTGCTCAGGTGATAGAAATCTCAGTGTATTGAACTTTGGGTCCAGAGCAGAGGAGAGAATCTCAGGATTATTTACCTGTTTAAAAAGTTGCTTCCATCTGTTTTGAAGCTGCTCACATGCTGTGGCTTGGAAGGACTTCACTGGAGCTGAATCAAAAGCATTTTTACCAACAGTCATTTCACAAGTGCAGGCAATGAGGAGACTGTGACATATTCCTGCCCGTGTTTCACAAGTCATCTTGCAGCTCCAACAGCTCTTTCAATGCTTGTGTTCTTTAAAGCAGCATCAATTACCATGTGCAAGGTGTAAACAGCACAGCATGTACTGGTCCACCCTATGTTTCTCCTCCAGTAATTTTGCAGCAGCCACACCATTGCACCATTGTTGTGTGATTGCAGTAACTTTTTAAAAAAGGGATTTCTAACCGTTCTGCAGTGTTGGTTGAGGTATGTCTGTCTTCGAGTGGCTTGGTGGTAAGGCAGACATATCACCTTCCTGTCATTCCCAATGTAATGGCATGTAATTCCAAGGTATGCCTCAGTGGAAGCACTTGTCCATATAGCAGCAGTTAAAGCCATTCTGCTGTTGGGGGTGTTTATAGCAGACTTAACTTTATTAATGCTTCCTTGTATTTCATCTCTATCAAATTTTTGAAGTGGGTCTTTGATGGAAGAATGTATCCTGGGTTGAGAATGCTAATCATTTTATTGAATCTGTTTGTTGGGAAGTTCATGGAGGATTTCTCTTTCGAACAAATTCACTAATTTTAGGTTGTTTCTTTCTGTCAAACAAGCAAAAAAAACACAAGGTGAAGCAATTTGTGTAAATCAACATTTGTATTGTTTTTAAGGATAATTGCAGATAGTAAGTTAAAACTTTAAAAAAATCAATTTAAAAACATAATACAACAATGTTTTGGGAATTTTTGTTTGAAAGAACAATATTTTGTTCAGTTGCGATAATGTAAGCGATTAACAATATATCATTAATCAAATTTTGTATAGTAATTAAATGACGCATACATTTAATATGCAAACATTAAAAACAAGCATTTGAATGTAGCTCAATACGTAATATAGTAAATACAGAAAAAAAGTGAACTGTTGTAGTAGACAAATGCTATAAAAAGACAATGGAACGGAGAAACGCAGCAAACTAACAGACCTGTTAAAAAAATAAATAATATTCATTGGTGTACAAATGCATAAGCATTCGCTAAAACAAAAAGACAACAGAGACTAAAAATGTAATAATCCACTGCTGCTGTTATTTGCTGCTTTTAGATTCTGTGTGTTGGCACCGTCGCGAGCGATGGATCCAATGCGTCTGTTCCAAAGATAGCAAACAGGTTACACAATAGCACTTCATTAAACTATACCATTTTTACATGAGCATTATATAGATGTTGCTCACCGTGCTGATGTTTCGCCTTCATTTGTCTCCAGTGGGTTTTCGTTTCATGTGCTTGTGCATCACTGTGGTACTTTCCATGCCACACAAGCGCCGCTTTGTATAACTTGCAGGTTACAATCTACTTTGTTGCATTTAAAGTAAAATGCTCCCATGCCTTGGATGACTGTCTGACATTTTCCATGCTGTTATCTTGCCCTCACGCTAACTTGAGCAGCCCGACTAATCCATAACGGCATTCGACGATACCGAATTTCAATATCGATTATTAGCGATATTATCAATGAGTTGTTGCAGTTGTGCATCCCCGACAAAAGGATTAGGACACCTGACTATTCCAGCTATGGTTTGGTTCTTTCCCAAACTGGTATGTTGGAGGCACACGTTTGTATAGAATGTCTCAGGATGGTGTAGCATGACATTTTTCCTTCACTTGAACTAGGAGACCCTAAACCAGTTCCAGCATGTCAATACCCCAGTGCACAAATCCAGATCTATGAAAAAATGCTTAATGAATTGTAGAGTGAGAAGAACCAGGGTGTAGTCAACATTACATCAATACCTGATTTTGCTAACGCCCTCGTAAATGCACACTCCAAAATTTAGTGGAACATCTTCCCAGAAGACCCACAAACACAATTCAATCCACTTTTCTTTCAATAGCGCTCTTCACAATAGACATTGTTTCAAAGGAGCTTTACAGAATGTAATAAATTATAGAACAAAATTCACTCATAGTTAAGTTTGTGTATTTATCCCCGATGAGCAAGCCTGGGGCGACCGTGGAAAGGAACAACCTTGAGAGGAACCAGACTCAAAGAGGAACCCATCTTCATTTGGGTGAAACCAAAAGTGGGATTATAAATCATGGGACATTGCAAACACCAGACTGTGAGAAATATGACCATAATAAGAGGCTTTTGCATCTTCTCCAAACACACAAATAATACCACTATAGATAGATTGTTTAATAGCAGGACGCAGAGTGATTTTATTATTATTATTATTTTTAATCCCTTCAGAAAAGTATAAACTACAAGCAATGCAGTGCAACTTTGCCTGCTGTGAATTAGCATAGATTCTGCAGGACCCTGTACCAGATTTGATGTTGAGCACTGCATAATTGTTGTCTCCAAATTTCCCCTGGCGTACATTTGGGTTTATTGCGCTTTTACTATAATATGTCTGTGTGGGTATAGACAGACTGTTTTTGGACTTTTCCTCTTGCCATCATGATCTGAAATGGAGATCAGCTGGGACTGACTAGCATTTGAATATGAGCTACAATATACATGTTATTATACATGTATTTTGTAACATCATTCTGTCTGGAGCAATCTGCATTTCTGTTTAACCCTGCTCATTATTCAGGTTTTTTTCTTTCATTTCCTCTCCGCGTGTAAAGTATGGATGTGCGCAGACACGACACGATGTGGCGTCTCGACTGCAAACCTTCACCCCGTTCCTTCCCGTGACCCATTTTTCTAGGTGCTGAATCAGACCGAGGATCACAGACAGCGAGTCCTCCAGGCCGCGGCGAAGACCCTCCGCGTATGGGTCATCAAAGTGAGGAAGATGAAGGCCATCTACCACACGCTCAATCTTTGCAACATCGATGTCACCCAGAAGTGCCTGATCGCTGAAATCTGGTGCCCCTTGTCCGACCTGGACTCCATTCAGCTCGCTCTTCGGAGGGGCACGGTGAGAACACACACAAACTGTTGTCGTAGCTATCTTGTCATGGCAGACATAATGGGGATAATTGCTTCAATTTTTCGATGTAAAATAAACTAAATCACATGTTTAGTTTAGTTAAAACACATATATTTGTCGGAATATCACATTATTACATGGGATGACTCATGCCTAGTGAATATGCTTTCCGATTCTGCACCACACACACACACACACACACATACACACTTACAGAGTAGGCTAGGGGCTAGATGTTAGAAAGGAATGCCCACATGCTTTAAGGTTGACTCATGAGTGCACTGAGATCAAACCTGATTCCCCCTTTTCCCAATAGGCGGAATATATGAAAAACAAATGTGTGTTACGATATTAAACCAATGATTCCTCACAGCTGGCGCACAGTTTGTTCTAGAGATTTAGGAAAGAGACATTGAAAAGGGCAGCTGTAAGACTATAATAAGACAAATTAAAGGTCTATGAATGTTTTTAAATCAAGGATGTGTTTCAGCTGTAAAGCAGATTGTGTAGGAGTATCTGTGGAGGAGCTTTAAATGGAGTTCTTACTTCTTTATAAAAAAATAAAATAAAATAAAAGTAGAAGAGAAACTAATCCTAAAAATTTCCCTTTTTTTTTGCATACAAACATTATCTTTCTAACTGTTGCTTTGAATATTCAAGTTCCAGGGTTTTGTCACAGAGTAGAATACAGCTAGTACATTCAGGCCAAAATGGCAACAGGATTAAGATACTCTGAAGATCTGAGGCCAGGCTCAAGTTTGGAGATTAAAATTTAGGCATAGCATTCGTCTCCAACAAAGACGTGCGAGTCTGGTCGTGCTGCATTTAATACATGTGTATATCTTAGAGTACATGTGTGTGTGCCTGGATTGAGATTCTCACACTTTACTGTCAGCGGGTGAGGGAAAACTCGACACCATAGAGTCAAGCCACACTACACCAGCTACACCCGGATTACCTGATTACACGCTAGGTTGCACTGTGATAAACGGGGAATTACTGAGTGTGTGTGTGTGTGTGTGTGTGTGTGTGTGTTTATATATAGAGAGAGAGATGGAAAGAGATAGAGAGATAAATAACTGTTATATTGTATATATAAAAATATAGCTTGTTTATTAAATCTTGCAATTTTTTTTTTTTAGGTTTTAAATCCACTATTTTCTCCGTTTTTCTTCTCCTCAGGAGAAAAGTGGTTCCACCGTTCCCTCTATCCTGAACAGGATGCAGACCACACAGACCCCACCCACCTACAACAAGACAAACAAATTCACTTCTGGCTTCCAGAACATTGTGGACGCATACGGCATTGGCAGCTACCGAGAAATAAACCCTGGTACCCCATCGCCTTTCTGCTTTCTTCCATACTGGTGCACAGCGCTGCCATTTTATCTCGTTACAAACTCACATGAACTGATTATTCTGGTTTGTGTTTAGCTCCCTACACCATCATCACCTTCCCCTTCCTGTTTGCCGTCATGTTCGGGGACATGGGCCACGGCATACTGATGACCTGCGCCGCTCTTTATCTGGTTCTGCGAGAGAGTCGGCTCAGCGCCCAGAAAAACGATAGCGAGGTATAACACACACGCACATCCATTATACAAACATTTCTTTCAGCCTTTTATTCTCATCACACTGATCTTCTGCTTCGGAGGAATATCTTTTTTTTGTATGGAACTATGCAATGGTTCTATAAGCAGAACCTGATAACACACTATATGATAATGACAAACTGTGTATGGAGGGAAATCTTGATGTATCAGATGATGATTGGGGACAAATCTATAACATACAATGGAAATCTATCAGCTCGGCTATGCAGAGAAAAGCTACAAAGGAAAGAGTGCTAGTTGGAGGCTGTGTGAGGAAAAGGGGACACTACCATTATAATATTTTTTGGGAGTGTCCAAAATGAACCCAGTTTTGGTAGGAGATCAAAAGAAATTTAAACGCTGTTTTTGAGGTCATAATTCCTTTCAACTTCGAGTCATCAAAGGGATGGAATAATTAAGATAATAGACTAACGTCAATAAAAAAATATGGATTAAACTCAAACCACTGTAGGTGGTATCACCTTTTAGACCATTTATGTTTTAAAAAATGTTATGTAATACTTTTAAAAGAAAATGTGCTTGTATTAAGTTGCTGTCAAAATGAGGCAAATGCAGAAATTTAAATATATGATATTTTTCATGATGTCAGTTATCCTTTATCTTTTTTTTTTTTCTCTTTTGTCACTGTCTGTTTCGGCATGCAAAAATTATAATAATAATATAATAATAATTATAATAAAAGTGATCATTATATTGTATTTTTTCTCTGAAATGTGGTGGAGGAAAAAAAGAACTGATGTTAAAGTGTCACAAAATGTCATTACACAGTAGAGAAACTATATAAACCTGTAAGCACCCGAAACTCTGACCCTGATAAACTGTCCTACAGTCCGACTGAGGGAGTTTTTTAATGCATACTGTGATACCAAAAGCAGAAATGGTTATTAAAAAGAAAAAGTGACAGAAACAGATAATGTCATAGTGCTTAAAGCCACAGGTTGGTGGAAATACAACGCTGTGCTCGGATGTTTAGTGTTGGCATGTATATTTTTCTTTGTCTCTTCCTGCCAGATGTTCAGCATGGTGTTTTCAGGCCGTTATATTATTTTGCTGATGGGGATTTTCTCCACCTACACCGGGATCATCTACAACGACTGCTTTTCCAAGTCTTTCAACGTCTTCGGCTCCAGCTGGAGTGTACGGCCCATGTTCCAGAATGGGACCGGCAACTGGACGTGAGTTCTTCACTCAGACTGAAAAACTTCACTAGAATATCTCAATGATATGAGCATGTAAATAATGTAAACCCCTGATACTGATCGCGCAGAACGCCATTTACGGCAGTATCCAGAGCGACTTACTTTGTGTCTCATTCATACAACTGAGCATCTATAGGGGATAAGGACCTTGTTCAGGGGCCCAGGAATTGAAGCATGGTTCGGCTGGGATTTGGCCAAAGTCCAATGCCTTAAGCATTAAGCTTCCACCTTCCTCATTTTTGTTTATTTTTATTTTCATTCATTGACATTTGTTTAGCAGCTAAACTGATTGAAAAGTGGAATGGAATGGTTTTCTGTACGGACAAAAAAATAATATTTAAGTGAGTCTCCTGGGTCACAGCTTTACAACAGTCATTAGCTTTTCCAATACCGGAAAGCCTTCCGAAACATACTTTTTTTGTTTTGTTCCCTTTGAACACGTGAGCGGGAGTCGTATTAATAAATTACAATCCTTCGCTCTGCAGGTTTGAGATTCTAGAGGAGAACAGGCTTATGCAGTTGGACCCCGCGGTGCCAGGAGTGTTTGGAGGCCCCTACCCCATCGGCATTGACCCGGTATCAGATAATCACTCCTGCCCTTTTCTTTCTACTAGTCTGAAGTTCTGTCTTCTTCCAGCTAAAGCACATTTTTCCACCTTCACAGATCTGGAGCATGGCCACCAACAAGCTGACCTTCCTGAACTCCTATAAGATGAAGATGTCTATAATCTTGGGAGTTACTCACATGCTTTTCGGCGTGATTCTCAGCCTCTTTAATCACATGTATGTTTGCATTCACGTCACCATTTACAGTGCTTTAGGTCACAATTTCCCTTTTTGACCTTTTGTAGTCAGTTCAGCCAAGGCCTTTCCTTTGTGATGTCCAAGGTCAGCTTTGTTGGTTTTAGCGCTCAGGTTAATGTGAGCTTGGAAGTAGAGCGAGATTACAGGCATAGGTTTAGCATTGTGCAAACGCACTGCATGAATGTCGGACAGCACTGAGGTGTTTAAATACGCATTTGTGGTTTGTGTTTAGCTGAAATACTGTGTTGAATATGAAAATGGACAATATTGAGCTAAAAAAAAGTGAATGAGGATTCGCTGAATACAGATTCATTTAGTGTCTAGCTACTGTCTAGCTCAGGGGTGGATCTAGAAAATTACTTATGGGGTGGCAAGGGGGTGGCATGAGAATTATGAGGGGTGGCAACACTGGAGCAAACATCCTTGCATGGTTTTTGTGGATTCCAGGGATGATGGTGAATACACTGGGATTACAATGCTTTTTCTTATGGTGGTAGTTGCCACCCCTGGAGATCCGTCCCTCGTCTAGCGTTTCCTGATTTATTTGTGAAGTGCTTTTTGTGATTCCAGAGTAGTTAATAAATTTTATTTTAGATCCCAAGCCGGCCCAGACTGTGGGGAGAAGCAAAATGTACTTTCTTATGATCTAAACTGGAAATTAATGATCTCTTGATTGACCTTGAATGTGCGCAGCTATTTTAAGAAGCCTCTGAACATCTGGCTGGGCTTCGTTCCTGAGATCATCTTCTTGAGCAGCCTGTTCGGTTATCTGGTGCTGCTTATCTTCTACAAGTGGACTGCGTACGACGCCTCAACCTCTAAGGAAGCGCCGAGCATCCTCATCTCGTTCATCAACATGTGTCTCTTCAACTATAACGACCCCACTATCAAACCGCTATACAGAGGACAGGTAGTGTGTGCACACACACACTCACGCACACACACACACACTCACACGCCATTTTCACACTGTACTATCTTTTTGTTTTTGTGTCTGTACATGGGCATTCTCCCACTTTTTCACTCAATCGTTTTTACTTACACTCTTTCATTCTCTCTCTCTCTCTCTCTCTCTCTCTCTCGCTCTCTCTTTTGAATTCTCATTCTTTCATCCTTTCATTCTTCTTTGATTCCCCTCATTATTTTATGCCTGTCTCTTTTCTTATTCTTTATATATAATATATATCTTTGCTTTTCCTAGTCTCTTTTCTGTCTCCCATCCTTTGTCTAGCCGTCTGTCTCAGTCTGTCCCAAACAATATGGTGCTCTTATTTTCTGTCTCATTTCCAGTTTGCTTGCAGCCTCTGTTTTTCCGTCTTTCTCGATTTCCATCTGTCTCTTTTCTTTATGTTCATCTTCTCTGCTTTCTCTCTTTGTCTCATTCTCATTCCATTTCTCTTTCTTCCCTCTCTGCATTAAGCCATTTACAGTCTAATTTTCTCGCATTCTGTTACACATTTTTGGTCTTTTTTCTCTTTGCTTTCTCTAGATGGTGATCCAGTGTCTGCTGGTGGTCATTGCTCTTCTGTGCGTTCCCTGCATGCTCATAGTGAAGACACTGATCCTGCGCAGGCAGTACCTCTGGAGGAAGCACCTCGTAAGGCCTTATTCACAAGAACACACTTAAATACGTGTCACTCGCACCGACGCAGCGACATGAAGCCTGGTGGTGTCCTCTGTCCTCAGGGCACTCAGAACTTCGGAGGAATCCGGGTGAGCAACGGCCCTACAGACGATGAAGCTGAGATCATCCAGCATGACCAGCTCTCGCAGAACTTAGAGGAGGAGCCAGAGGTGAGACACACACACACACACACACACACACCACACGATCTGTTTATCTTCTTTCTGTCACATCCAGTATCTTCTTTCTGTCTCTGTCTCTGTCTCTATCTCTCTCTCTCTCTCTCTCTCTCTCTCTCTCTCACACACTCTTTCTCTCTCTCACACACACACACACACACACACACACACGATCTGTTTATCTTCTTTCTGTCACATCCAGTATCTTCTTTCTGTCTCTGTCTCTGTCTCTATCTCTCTCTCTCTCTCTCTCTCTCTCTCTCTCTCACACACTCTTTCTCTCTCTTTCTCTCTCTCTCCAATATAGTTTCATTCTCTGTTTTACTCAAATTTTTCCTCTTTCTCTCTACTCAACCAATTGTAGTTTCAATCTTTTTTTTCTCTTTTCTTATTCTCTCTGTTTTTTTCCCCTAATTTTTACATCCAATCAGTTTCATTCCCTCTCTTATCCTCTCTTTTTCCTCTCCCTTATTTCTCTATCTTTCCTCTTTCCTTCTCTGTCACTATCTCTCTCCTTTTCATCCAAACAAAGTTTAACTTTTCTTTCTTTCTTTCTTTCTTTCTTTCTTTCTTTCTCTCTCTCT
>MU572929.1:261915-420588 GCA_024362625.1 Silurus asotus
TCTCTCTCTCTCTCTCTCTCTCTCTCTCTCTCTCTCTCTCTCTCTCTCTCTCTCTCTTTTTCCATCAAAACTTGATTTCATTTCATCCTCTCTCTTTTCTTTTGTCTTATTGTCTCTCCCTTTTTTCCCCCAACCAATTGTACATTTATTAAAAAAATTTTCCTCAAAGGACAAATTTTTCCTCATGGATGTGTGTGTGTGTGTGTGTGTGTGTGTGTGCGTAATAACTCTCCGTGCCATTTGTTACATTGCAGCAGTATTCAGTGTCGGTGCTTAGAGACTCATCTTCATTACACTTTATTTATATTTTTATACTTTCTTAAGCAACTACTTGTTGACGGCGGTAGTCAGTCTGAGCTCTGCCTTTTCAGTCCTACGTGATACCAGACATAAATCGTCGTTTCCAGTAAAGGTTGCTGATCGGCACGGCCAGTTAATCCTCACGGCGTGGCCGCTGTAGTCAGCAGTGGGCGGCTGCCGCGAATTCCCGTCACCGAGAGGGTCCTGCATACCAACCCTGCACTAAAGCGGGCTAGCCCACTAGCTCCCGCGTCTCCAAGCAACCAGCCTCGCAAACAAAACAGCCTCCCGGCCAGCAGGGTTACACGAGCAGATATTTCGAATGTGAATCGCCGCGTGAATCTTACTCGCTCGTCTAAAAACGGTTTGTTGGAGTGAATCTTTACTGTTCCAGTTCGCTTCGCTGCCACCAGCCACAATCTTGGCAGCACTTTTCCTCTGTTTACTCTCGGCCTTTTGTTTTAAACCTGTCTGTGGACCATTTTCCTCATCTCTCCCTATTGCTTTCTTGAAACTGTTATAAACCTTATTCTAATCCTCTGTGTGTGTGTGTGTGTGTGTGTGTGTGTGTGTCCGATTTCCTTCAAGCAGTCAGAAGAGGAAGTGGTAAGAGCAGAATTTTGCGTACACCATCACTTTATTTGTTTCAATCCCATTCCTTTGTGTGTCTGTGTGTGTTTTGGTGTCGGGTGGTGCTTCTCCATTGGGGTTGTGTAACTTCAGTAGATGTAGAACTCTTTAAGGTCTTAGTTTAATTCATCAGGGTTGAAATGAAACCAATCAAGTGAACAGAACACACTGGTGATGGAGCTGCTTGTGTACAATGATCTGCTCAGTGATTCAGTACCAATCAGAATACTGCTGTTCTCCTGAATTCATGAACTGCTCTGATCAGATCTGTCTGTCTAATTCTGTGCTCTTCTCTCCCTCTCCCTCTCTCCTTCCTTCCTTCCTTCTTTTCCCTCTTCATCCCTTATACTTTTTTTTGTTGCCCAATCTTTCTTTTTTTGTTCCTTTCTTCCCTCCTTACTTTTCTCCCTGCTGTTTTTCTTTTCTACCCTTCTTTAATTCCTTGTTTCTTTCCTTACTTTCTTCCTTACTTCTTTGTCATCCATCCTTCCTTTCCTTATTTCCTTCTGTCCTTCCTGTCTTCCTTTGTCTCTCACTTTTTGACCTCTGTCTTACTTACTTCTTTTTTTATCTTTTTTTACCTTTCTGTTTTTCTTCCTTCCTTCATTTCTTTCCTTAATCCCCTTTTTCTTAACCTTCCTTTTCTCTCTTCTTTTTTTTTCCTTCCTTCTGTCCTTTCTTTTGCTTCCTTCCCTTTTTACTTATTACTTGTTTTCCTTCCTTCCTTTCTTCCTTTCCCTTTATTTTCATTATTTTTTTAATCCTTCCTACTTCCATTATTTCCTTCTTTCCTTTCTTTCCTGTTCTTATTTTTCCCTGAATTGTTACTCCTCTCTCCCTTCTTTCTTCCTTTCTTTCTCTGTTGTTTCCTCTTCTCTCTTGTCTAGTTTGATTTTACAGATGTAGCAGTGCACCAGGCCATTCACACTATAGAGTACTGCTTAGGCTGCATCTCGAACACGGCCTCCTACTTGCGCCTGTGGGCCCTGAGTCTAGCCCACGCACGTGAGTACCCCCCTCACACACGTGCACACGTTTCCCTTTCGCTGTAGCTGCTTTGAAAGGTGCCATTCCCTTTTTTTTTTTTAATTGAATGTCTATTCTCTCCTGTGTGTCTGATTGTGTAGAGCTTTCAGAGGTCTTGTGGTCCATGGTGATGCACATCGGACTCAACTCTAGAAATTTTACCGGGTTCTTGGCCCTCATTTTCTTGTTTGCTTTCTTCGCCACACTGACGGTGTGCATCTTACTGATAATGGAGGGTCTGTCTGCGTTCCTGCACGCCCTTAGATTGCACTGGTAAGCGCACACACAGACACACACACACACACACACACACACACACACACACACACACATTTGTATTCTTTAAATTATTTATTAAAAATGATACTGCATGTAATGAGAAAACTTTGAACCGATATTCCGATTTGCCTGTTTGTCTTTTTGATTATCTGTATCTGTCTATTTATTTATTTATTAGGCTACAAGATTGGCTCTGTGTCTCCCTCTGTTGGGGAGATTGTAAATGGAATTTTACTGTCTCATGCTTTTAATCTCTCTCTCTCTCTCTCTCTCTCTCTCTCTCTCTCTCTCTCTCTCTCTTTCTCTTTCTCTCTTCCTCTCTTCCTCTAGGGTGGAGTTTCAGAATAAATTCTATCTAGGACAAGGCTTCAAGTTCATGCCCTTTACTTTCGACAGCATCCTGGAGGGAACGTTTGAAGACTGAACACCTTCACCTCCTCAGCCTTCCTCCACAATCATCCTCCTGAAGCGCCAGTCAGAGCAGCAGCAACAAGTCGAACTCGTATTTAAAATTTCCATCGTGTCTGATTTTTTGTTTTTCGATAAATAAGCTAATGTATTTGTTCCAAAGAAGAGTTGAGGAATCTGTAATATAAACACGGTAGTCTTCTATACAGTGTAAAATATTTCTGGCTCCAGTCTGATTTCACTGCCATGTTTTCTCTCTCGTTCTTTTGTATATTGTGTACTTATTGATCTGTTTGGGTCGGAACAGATCTCTCTTTTCCTCTTTCTGTTTCTCATGCAAAGGGACTCGATGCAAAGTTCTACAAAGGGAAAGAAAAAGAAAAAAACATGAAGATTTTCCTTTTATTATTTCCACAAACAAATGTACTTATATCTGTTTACGTTTATTTAATTGTTTTATTTAATGAGTAAGATTTTTTTTTTCTTATCGTTTCTTTTTTCCCCTTCCACAAACAACATATCTGAGCTTTGTAATCTTTATATCATAAAGGGGGTAAGACATCGTCTGATCAATCAAGAACGATCAGGAAATTTCTCTTCCCAATGGATACACATTCATTATTAGCCTTTGTGTCCGTTTTGTTTTCTAAATTGCTGTATGTTTGTTGATGGACACTCCAAATAATCATTACTAATAAGTTCAAATCGGCTCATAGTTTCCCGTTGTGTCAGTTTTTTTCGTTGTCTTTCTTGATTTTGCTGCTTCATGTCGTAGCTCTTACAGGCCGAGCGAAATCACTGCAGGAATTTACGACGTCTAAATATTCCGATGGAAAGCGATTTGGACGTTGTGTACGTTTGTCAATAAAAAAAAAAGCAAGGCTGGGAAACTGTTCTGGTTTTCTGCACTTTTTTCCATCTGTATGTCTGTAATGATTAGAAAAAACACATTAGGTGTGTGTTTTAGTCATGAGGCATATGAATCAGCAGTAGGTTGGTGTGAAGGTGCTGCAAAATGGGTTATTTTTCCAATAAAAGCACATGAAGTGAAATGAACAATTGCTTATGAATTATATCTATATATTTATTATCAATTTATTGTTACATTTTTGTTGTATACAAAAGTGCAAATCCTAAATCGCTTCTTTGAGAAAACCTTTACATTGTATATATCTATAATATATATACATACAAATGTATATAACTTTAGTTTACCCAAACTCTATTGCAATTTTTGCTGATATAATTTGGGTAGATTATGTTTGGAGATGGATGGGTGCTCAGATGTACGACAGACAGACAGACAGACAGACAGAGATCAGACATAACAATATGACCACCTGCCTATTATAGTGTTGGTCCCCTTTGCTGCCAAAACAGTCCGGACTCATCATCATTAACAGCATTAACTTCTTCAGCAATGTGTGCTATATGTTGGATCGGACCTCACGGACCAGCCTTCGCTCCCTACGTACATCGATAAACCCCAGCGCTCATGACCCTGTCACCAGTTTACCACTGTTCCTTCCATGGACCACTTTTGATAGATACTGACCACTGCACACTGAGAACATCCTACAAGAGCTACAGTTTTGGAGATGCTCTGACCCAGTCGTCTAGACGTCACAATTTCTCTCGTCAAACTCACTCAAATCCTTACCATTTTTCCTGCTTCAAACCTAAACAGCAACTTTGAGGAGCAAAAGTTTACTTGCTGAGATCATCAGTGTTACTCACTTCACCAGTCATATTGATATATAATGTCATAATGTTGTGCCTGATTGGATTAAGATATATCTATATATCTATATATCTATATATATGGATATGGAAACCTAAATTCTACTGGGACATATACATACATTTATACATAGTGCACACTATTTGAATTCTATGGTACCAGGAGGTAATAACATTCATCTGGTGCTTGTCAGGTCTTAGAAGTAGGGAAATACCACCCCAGATGATACACATGATACACCACACAGTGTCATTCTTAATTTTACAAAAATACAGCCATAATCAGCAAATCCTATGATTTAGTAGCTTGTAGAACCACCTTCAACAGCAAAAACCTGAAGTAATCATGTTCTGTATAACTTTATTAGGCATTATCATTGTTTAGGAAATTTACACTCTTCTTTACAGTGAGGTTTGTTTATGCACAGCTCTCTTAAGGGCCTGTCACAACATTTCAGTTGGGTTGAAGTCTAGACTTAGACTGGGCCATGGCAACACCTTTCAGCCATTACATTGGAGATTTGCTGGTGTGCTTGAGATCATTGTCCTCAAACCACAAATTCATTTTATAGCTAAGGCTTTGTGGAAAATCGGAACAGACCAAGGCCTGTAAATTTGCTGTCATTACGGAAACAATCATTCATTAAAAACATATACAGTGTACGTCCTTTTTTTTGTGTGTTTGTTCACCAGCAGTAATTTTTAAACGCGATGTCAGAAGTGGTTGTTATGTGTATTTGTGTATGTGTTTGTTTTCTCTCTGTGTCTTCACCAGGCTCCGGAAGAACAGGGTCTAGCTGGAGATGGTCATTGTGGGTGTGGCTTTACAGTAAATGACAGAGTTAGACGGAGGGGCATTAGAGAGAAAGGGGGAGCGTTTGACAGGACGGCTCCACAACAAGCTGTGGCATTTGAGCTCAGTGCTGAAAGAGTCTGCACTCTCTGGCTGACCAACGTCCCGGGACGGATTTGCCTGGAGAGAGAGAGAGAGAGAGAGTGAGAGAGAGTGAGAGAGAGAAAGAGTGAGGGAGTGGGGAGAGGGAATGAGCGTAGGGTCTTCAGAAAGGTAAACCATTCGATATTAATGTGTAGAAGAAAGACAGGGTTTGTTGGGGGGAATAAGGCAGGAGGAGTTTGGAGACAAGTGCAAGTACAAGGACTCGCTCGGCTTCCCAGGTGTCTGCTGTCATTGGGCTTTTTTTAGGGCTTTATTTTTACCCCCAGGACTGCGTTCCTATACCCCCAGCCCAGAAGTTTACATCTGCTAGTGAAGTAGTGTTTTTTTGTGCAATTTTTTTTTGTTTTGCGTATCTGGACATGGCCATGGCCGAGACGAACCTCAAACTGGATCGTGTGGCTCTTAAGGAAATCTCTGATGACGACGATGAGGAAGTGGTTCTGGTCACAGCGGCGGCCAAAACTTCAGTAACCACTCCGGCTTCCAACCGCAAACATGTAGACGAAGATGATAGCGACGATGAAGATGATGATCACGAGGTGGATCTGAAGCTGGGACTGGAAAACAGTGACTCCCAGAAATCCGAAGCTCAGGCTACGGGCATGATGGTCCTGGCTCTCTTAGACAAGATCATCGGCGTTGTGGATCAGATCCAGCTGACACAAAATGGCCTGGAGTCTCGGCAGATGAGCATGGAGAAGAACATGACGAGCATCCAGAGCGAGCTGAACAAGCTAGCCAAGAGCCAGGGCGGCACAGCAGGGACGGTCGCTAAGCTCTTAGACAAGGTGCGCAAGGTAAACGTAAACGTGAAGAGCGTACGGGGCGAGCTAGAGAGGCAGGCGGGTCAGATCAAGAAGCTGGAGAACAACGAGCACGAGCTGCTCAAGAGGAAGAACTTCAAAGTGCTCATCTTCCAGGTAAGCTTGGAGGGATTACACTAATAGGTCTTCGTATGACATTTCTGTGGCTGATTACGTGCCAAAAGTAGATCCTCCTCCCATTCGAGGGGAACGTTATGAAACGTCTGGAATGGTCGGTTATTTGTACGCGACATGATATATGCCAGTGCGTGAGTGTGTGTGTGTGTGTGTGATATTTCCAAACTCTGTTTAAAGCACATCAGGATTCCTGTGCAGGGTTTGGCCTCGACATTCCACATTCGCCATCAGAAAGTCTCAGCACTGTGCCAAAAAACAGAACTACTATTTAAACTGGCTCACGTATATGATCAGTGCACTGCAAGAACCAAAATTTATTTGCAGCAATTTGTGAAGAGAAGCATGGTGGCGGATTCCACACGTATATACACTCCTTTATTTCAAATAAGTCTCATGCGTTTGCAATTTCATTTGCAGCAGACCGATGTTCTAATGTGGAAAAGAAACTCTTTGTATATGACTACATTATTAACATTTAAAATTTACATTTGATAGAGTTATCCTGGTCTTTTGGTGTAGAACATGAGGGATTTATTATTGATAAGATAAGCTATAACTTTATTCATGCCACAATGGGGAAATCTCTGAAAATTGTAACCCTAACATTGATAATTATGAACACACCACAATAAAACTCCTAGAGCAAACAATTAATAAATGAGAAAAAAAACTAATTTTAATTAAGTATTTTCTTATGCACATCACCAGGATAGTTATTAATTTACCCCCAGACAGTTTTGCCACAAAAACTCAAATTGGGGTTTAATTTTTCTAGAATGTTCTGTCCTTGTTTTATAAAATATATATATATATATAAAAAACAATAACACACCTAATATATCAAGTGTAATGATTCATTACATGTAGTTTACTAACCATATTCAATACGTTTCGAGCTTTATATATATATATATATTGGTAGAATAGGTAGAATATATATGGTTCATAAAATACATGTAAAGAATGAATACACTTGTAATATTAGGTGTATTAGTATTATTATATATTAATAATATATTAATTATGAATGAAAATTTTAACAAATTAACTTCCAAGATATTTCCATACAGACGTACATTAACTCATCATGGTTCACGGCCCAGACGGCCTTAAAAATAACATTTTCTCTCAGTGATGTCTTGGCAATGTGACAATATAATATCAATATCACACCATATGACACAGTATACTTTTCACAGAGCCTAACCCTAACTCACCAATTGATGTGTATAGCACATTATTAATATAATTAATATAATTCTTTTTGTTAGGGCTGTCAAAAGTAATGCGTTAAAGCAAATGTATTTTAACGGCAAGTTTATTAATGCGCGATTAATGCAGCGTGCATTTCTGTTTGACCATTTTCATTACAAATAATGTAAATAATAATAATAAATATAAAAGAGGGGAAATTAAAACCTTGAACACAATGCAAATTTATTCATGACGTTATTTTTATTCATGACGTTCTTTCTTTACTCACATATGAAAAATAATAATAAATGCCACTGGAAAATCATTTTTAATCACTAAACATTAGTTTAACTAATATGCCAAGTCTTTAATCAAGCACCAAAATCCGGCCTGATCCACACATCTGGCAGTTAAAACCGTCCGTGTGGAAACATGAAAAAGTGTGGAAAAGTTCATTTTGATATTTGTGAGATTTATGTAATTTAAAACACTCAAGTATTTTGTGTTCATGCTTTATGTTGAGTATAATATTATATATTCAACATAATTATAATAAACATAAATTTGCATAAAAATTACATCCATATTTGTCTAAGCCCTAATACTGTAATACCATTAGAGTATTCAGAACTTAAAAAGTATTCATTTAAGGTACATTTTACAATGTGCGATTAAATTGCGATTAATCATGATATATATTATACATTTATATTAAAATATTTTAATCGATCGACAGCCCTAATATATAATTATATCAAATATTTACCTGTGATTGATAGATAAATCATTTACTTTTTTATATCCAGCTTAAGAATTTCTCTTAAAAGGTGAAGGATGGAAAGAATAAAGACATTTGTTATAGTCTGCTGAAATAAATCGAACAGATAAGCAGATCATATCTTCGAAAATCGAAAATTACATAATAAATGTGAAAGACACACACACGCATGTGCGTCTATCACCACTGCACACACACACTTACATACACATCTGTACTACCCTATTGTCCAACAAATGTAAACTATTTAATAAATTATTTCCAATAATTTTATTTTATTTTATGAATGTCATTTGTGCCAATTTAATTGCATACCTAATTTAATCAATATAATAAAAAGTATATTGCAATAATTTTATTTATTCTATTTTATTTGTATAAAAAAATTATCAAATATACAATTATATATTTAACCAACCAGGCATTTTATTAAAAATTGTTTTAAAAATTCTAAACTGTTTAAAAGTTGATACTTTTTTTAAATTATAAACTGTGTTAATAAAATACAAGCAAAATATACAGTGTGTGTGTGTGTGTATATATATATATATAATTTATTTATTTATATATTTTTTTAATAAAAATCATAGATAGATAGATAGATAGATAGATAGATAGATAGACAGATAGACAGACAGACAGACAGACAGACAGACAGACAGACAGACACACACACACACACATTGTATTTTATTACATATTGTGTATCATATGAATCCTTTCACATTTTGTCATTTCTGGTGTTTCTGGTCCACAGCAGGTTCATTCATTAAAAATTCAGGTACTATTTACGTACACAACAGAAGTCATCAGTCTCTTCCACGCTTCATAGTGATACATTCTTTTTTCCTCTCTCTCTTTCTTTCTCTTTTGCTCTCTCTCTCCCACGCAATCACAATCATTCACGATCTTGCTCGCTCCAGGTTTAGCACGCGACGGTACACGGATGTGTGCGTGTGCTGTGTTTGGCAGATACTTGGCTCGGGTTGGACGGTGTAGGATGAAGACACTTCTATTTTGTCTGCCATATATCGTGTTGGAAAGGCATAGTCCTGCAGCCGTAAGAATTTAGATTTGCTGATTATAGCATGCGAGTGTAACCGTAACCACAGTGTGTATAAATCACTTTATCACATCATAAGGGTTTTACTGGAGAAGTGTTTCGAACTTGGAATTTCCTAAAATATTATTTTTCCCTGGATACGCATTGACCACCATCTTATCAGATGGATCATGTGTAAGTTTTATATCACAGACATTTACATTATCCCAAGCTTTTATTTAGCAGTGTTACACAAGGCCATGGTGTCAGTCTGTATTCCTTAAATACAGACCATGAGATTTTTTTTATATAATTTTTGTCAATAAAACTATTTTTTTTGTTGTATTTTTTGGATTTCCCAATCTGTACAACCTACATAGTTACATTGTATAGAGATCATGCAGGTCATGTGGTCACATTTTTCATTGGATAGCCTGTGAAATCTGCACATGTGAAGACGTATATTCCAATATCTCCAGACTGCAAAAAGCATTTACTACATGTTAAATGTTTTATAACAGGACATAACAAAAAATGTTTTACAGCATAACAGTAAAACATGTTATAACAGTTAAAAAGAGCTGTTTATTATTGTTACACAACGCCAGAAGCTGTGGAAATCAGGCATTTTCGTACGCTTTGGAGCTTTATTTTTTGCTCTGAAGCTCATTATAAATCATCTGTTATGATTATTGATCATTCGAGTCACAAGGTGCTTCTCTTATTTTTCTTTCGGCTGCTCCCATTGGGGGTTGCCACAGCAGGGGATACCCTAGATACCCCCCTTGTCCTCTACATCTTCCTCTTTCAACCCAACTACCAGCATGCCTCCCCTTACCACATCTATAAACCTCCTCCTCTGTCTTCCTCTTTTCCTTCGTCCTGGTGGCTCCATCCTCAGCATTCTCCTACTGATATACCACATGTCTTTCCTCTCTCCCCACAAATCACAATATCATCCTTAAACATCATAGTCCACAGAGACTCCTGTAGACCTCATCTGTCCATCACCACTGCAAACAGAAAAGGGCTCAGAGCTGATCCTTGATGCAGTTCAACCTCCACCTTGAAGTCTGTTGTTCCTACTGCACACTTCACTGCTGTCACACTGTCCTCATACATGTCCTGCACCACCTTCACATACTTCTCTGACACACCTGACTTCCTCATAAAATACCACAACTCCTCTCTCCACCCTGTCGTATGCTTTCTCTAAATCCACAAATACACAATGCAGCTCCTTCTGACCTTCTCTATACTTCTCCATTAACATTCTCAAAGCAAATAATGCGCCTGTGGTGCTCTTCCTCAGCATAAAACTGTTCACAGATGGTCACTTCTTCCCTCAGCTTGGCTTCCACTACTCTTTCCTATAACTTCATGGTGTGACTGATCAACTTAATTCCCATGTAGTTAATGCAGGTCTGCACATCTCCCTTATTCTTAAAGATCGGTACCAGCAAACTCCTTCTCCATTCCTAAGGCATCTTCTCCCCTTCCAGAATCCTGTTAAACAATCTTGATATAACTCCACAACCATCTCTCCTAAACATCTCCACGCTTCTACCAGTATGTCATCTGGTCCTACCGACTTTCCTCTCTTCATCCTTCTAATCGCTGCTTCCACTTCATGCATCACCAACTCCACATCATCCAACCTTCTGTCTCTGATTTTCCTCGTTCATCAGCTTCTTAAAATACTCCCTCTATTTTCTCAACACACTCTCCTCACTAGTCAACACATTTCTATCCATCCTTTATTCCTCTAACTTGCAGTACATCCTTCCCTCTGGAGGTCCCACAGGTCCCTCTGCCTGGCCAATCGCTACAAATCCTTTTCTCCTTCCTTAGTCTCCAACTTCTCATACAGCTTCTTATATGCCTTTTCCTTGGCTTTCGCCACATCCCTCTTCACCTGCTGCTGCATCTCCTTGTACTCCTGCTTACTTTTCTCATCACTCGTTCGATCCCAATCCTGTTTCTCCAACCTCTTTCTCCTTATGTTTTCCTGCAGTTCATTCCACCACCACGTCTTTTTGTCTTCCATTCTATTTCCAGATGTCACACCAAGTATTGTTTTATACCTGTGGTAATAAAAAGTGTCTTTTTGTGGATGTTCCAAAATATCAAACGTAACGATCAATCAAAACAATCTCAGAGAAATAAAACTTTTTGAAACATGCAGATATTGAAAAATGTTTTGCAACATTTGTTTCATGTTTTATTTACTAATGTCATGTTTTATTCCCTAATTGTTACTAAATCTTAGACCTCAAGATTATTAATCTTCAGAAATGAATTTATCTTATGGTTTTTTTTATAGAATAGCTAATTTTTAAAGCATAAACATCCCAGTCTCGAGCATTCCTCTGATAATCATCTTATTAAGACTGGTGCAGACACACGTTTGGAGGCGTTTGGAGTCATGAATTAATGCGTGTTTCTCTGGCGTGCAGTAGTAAGTACTAAGTGTCACCCGAGCGGGTTGGATTGCAGGTGTTTGGAAAGCGAACTGAAATCGGGTAGAATAAAGTGCTGGGTGGCGTTCGGCCTGAAAGCGTCACCAAGAAACGCTCCTCCCTTCACTTTTCCCCACTCATGGACAGACTAAGTATAGCTCAGAATGCGGTAATGTCTGCAATGCTGGTTAATGGTGCTAGTGCCAGAGAATAGTCCCAGTAAGGCCAGAGGAACTTTGAAAAGAGTTTTGAAGACTTCTATACTTTAATACCGTATTTTTCGGACTATAAGCCGCTACTTTTTTCCCACGTTTTGAACCCCGTGGCTTAAACAACGAAGCAGCTAATTTATGGATTTTTCCTTGGTTTTCCCCGGTTTCAAAAAACTTCAAGCCAAAAAACTGAACCCCATAACATTAGACCAATTAAATTTTCTAACAGAAACAAAAAAACGCACCTCACAGCATCGGGAGAAAAAATTTTTTTTTATATAAACGCACGACGATACCAAAAGAAAAACTCCCGAGAGAAATATTTGTGAAAGGAAGGAGGAAGACAGTGAACAATGACTTTCTTGGTAGGCTAGTGTTTAGATACAAGCCTTGTAACGCGTTGAGTCTGGGTGAAGGGAGAGCTCACTAACTCCAGTTGCAACAGAAATCATATAAGCACAGACAGGTTTCCAAAACTCGTGCTTTTTTATTTTTCTTGGCAACAGCGTTAAGGTTTAGTCAAATAAACTTAGAAAGAAGCATCAGAAAATAATAATTAATTAAAATAATAATAATTAAAATAAATTAGTGTAGACACCTACAGCTTATAGACAGGTGCTGCTTATTTATGTTCAAAATGAAAATATTTGTAAAATTCAGTGGGTGTGGCTTATATATGGTTGTGCTTTATACTCCGAAAATTACAGTAGTTTTTTTTTTTTTTAATTTAGGATTGGAAACTGGAAAAAAAAAATTGGGTTCAGGGTGAATTGCTGAAAGTGAGTGTTGTGAGTTGTGACTTCCTATTTGGAAGTATTGCCCGATAAAAAATCTTGCTTCATTCAGTTTTAATGTAGTAAATATAATTGTACCATTTTGCATCATCTCTCAGTCTTCATAGGTTTGCTTGTTAGTGTGAGAACGTTTTTTAGAAATAGAATGATTTGTTAATATAGCTAATATTGACCATTGCAACTGGATTAAATGTTAGTCCAATCCTGAATTAGCAAGGAAAACCCGATTATATAGCCGGTCAGAACTGGTAATTTAGCAAAAGTTATTGCACATGGACTTGAATCTTCAAGACAGCTTTATTTTATACAAGCATTTGTTTTCTCTAACATGTAGAAACACATCTAAGGAAGGACCTGGAAGTGCAATTTTTTCAAATTGACTGTACCTGATAGCTAGTGTGATCTTCATTGTGTAGTATAACAACATACATACATATATGACATATTGCCGTGACTGTTGATCATTTTCTTTTTTTACATGCATGAACTCGATTAGTTGTTTGAACTCGAAATAGAAAAAAAGTATCAGGAGATTATTAAATGAAAGTGTATTAGTCACTAAATGAGATTTTCACGATTTGTTAAAAAACAAACACTTTAAATGTTTAAATAGGAAAAATTTCGTGGACATGTGGACACCAGTGAATGTGCAGGTACGTCTGGGGGTGCCAGATTGGGAACGTCAGCTCCAGCTGCACTTGCATGTGTTTGTGCACTCGTACTTTCAGAGCTCTGCTCAGGAATGTCCACTGAGGCTACACATTACACTATTGGCATTTTAACTGGTATCCAGTTGCAGACATGGGGTCTACGTAAATTATCTCTGTAAAATTGGCCCCCTGCTGGGTGGCAGGTTTCGTTTGAGACAGTAAGAGCCAGAGCACGATGGGAAGGTCTCCACTGTGAGGAAACTAACGAGCAGAAACATTTCACACAGCTTTATCTGGCTGTAATTGGAGCTCTGACCTTTTACATTATAATACATCATTGGTGCCTCTTGGGCAATCGTTAGACTCACTGTGATAAAAAGAAAACTTCCTTTTAGTGAATATGTAAAAGTAGAAATGTCCCGAATGTTACATACATTTAAACCTTTAAGCAACTTGGTGAAATTTTGATATTTAATACGCAGCTGACAAAAATGACACAATGTGGATCGATGGCTTTCATGAGAGACCAATAATCTTCTGCTTTTTTCCCCCATCACTATGGCTAAATCTCGAACGGTTCTCTTGTACACTATGTAAGTGGTATGGAATGTGTTTTACACTCTTTATACTTGACTATATATCAAACAGGAGAGCCAGTTTAGATGTACCATCACTTTGATGGGGTTTCAGTTTTGTGTCCAGCAGCTGTGCTTGCATCATCGGTTGCTGGGTAACAGATGTGACTAATAATAAGATTATTTACTAGTTTAGGATTACCTAACTGAATATACGATGGTGTAAGATAAGACTTTATTTCAAAATATGAGATACGGTTTCCTTTAAGAATTTACTGGAATACTGCCTCTGGATGATGTTTTATATTTTAATGCTCAGTAACACATAAACCCCACAGTTTAAAGTTGCTATAGTTAAAGCATAAAGTATGAATAATTACTTTTACAATGTATGACTGCTGGAAACACAAGCTGGCTGCACCAATGCAAATTTATATTCAAATTCACAGTCACATTCACATTTTAGTTTACTTTAGTTTACTTTAGTTTAGTTTAGTTTAGTTTAGTTTAGTTAATTGTAGTTACATACACAACCACACACAGTACAATTGCCTCCCTGAACTGCAGTCCATGACATGAAAAGGAGCAGAGTGTTAAAATAAAAAGAATAGGAATGAAATAAAAAATAATCATTAGTTATTAGATCATTAAAACAGAATAAGTAGAATTAAACACAAATTTCAATAAAACTAAATAGAGCTGCTAAAGAAATATAGAGAGAATTTACAATGAAACCCACTAATTAAATCTAGATAGATAGATAGATAGATAGATAGATAGATAGATAGATAGATAGATAGATAGATAGAGAGATAGATAGAGAGATAGAGAAATAGAGAGATACAGAATAGATGTAAAAAATGTATCTCAGTGACCATGGCTTGGTTAATATCAAGTAATTCAAAATCTACTGGGATTTTACACAGAACGCTGAAAGAAAAACATCTAGTGAGCAGTAGATGAGCGAGATCTGAGAAAAATGGCCAGTTCGGTTTGAAATGAGAGGAGGACTTTGGTAACTCTTTATTACTGTGGTGAGTAGAAAAGCATTACATAACCCCAAATATGTTGAATCTAGAGGGTTACTGGGCCACAGAAACAGAACACCATGTCAGATCCCACTCCTGTCAGCAAAGACATGGAATCTGAGGGCTACCGTGTGCACAGGATCAACAAAACCAGAAAGCTGAAATTGTATTTTTCAAGAAATCAGATTTTGAAATCTAACAACCACACCAAGACCAGGTTTTCTGTGTAGTAACAGGCTTCTCACTCCAACATAACATCCTATGCTTGATTACTGCAACAGTTGGGTTCAGCCAGATGTATGTAGGAGTGTGTTTTGTACAAGTTTCCGTCAGCCTGCTGTGAGGATACTGTGCGTGGTGCTTTGTTGGAGATTATGTGCAGGTTTGACCTCGTGCCACGAGTGTTCATTCAGGTCCTGTTATAGCTGCATTCTATCAGGTCGCTTGCAGAAGACCGCTGCTCTGAAACGGATGCTTTATAATTAAGCCTGGATCATCAGCAGCCACACTCGATACTACAAACACAAAACGAGCCATGTTTAGGGCTAAACTTAACTTTACAAATGATCAACACTATTAGAGGCTGTACGGAGTGAGCTCTAAACTGGCTGTGCATTTTATTTTTTTAAACTGTATCTTTATTGGTACCTATAAAGATTTACGTTATCAGTAGCTGAAGTCAAAACCAAGTCTAATACTAATATTTGCTAGCTAAAGTAAATACTACTAAATAATGCATCATTTATTTTTCTTTTCGACACCATCCAGGACAAAAGAATTAAACAGATTGGCTGAGTTTTATCAAAAAAACATCTGCCATGCTACAGGGCGAATCCTAAATAGCCTCAAATTGCCCATGTATTGTAGTAGAATGTGTAGGTGCTATTAAAAAGTGCACCTATCAAGAGAGCAAGAATTCATTTAGCATCAGCTTCTGCTCAAATGATCTTTAGTGTGATCAATAAGTTTCTTTGTGTTTGTTTGTTATTTACAGCAACAAAATATGAATTCCTGATTTAAGCAACATTTCCAAAACTCTGTTTGAAACATCTCATCGTGAATTGGTTTTTGGTTTAGTATAAGCCGATAAGAAATAGATAAGTTGTTTGCTCTGAGAGACTTTTCCGCTCACCACATTTGTAAAGAAACGCCGCCAAGTGCAAAGATCTGGCAGAGATCAACTTTCTGGATTCTCAGTCACTTGCTTCACTCTTAAAAATGGATAAAGCAGCGATTATGAGCGATTCCCAGGTCTTCATTCATCACATTTTCTTCTCATTAATCCTATTCATCTACTCCTCCTCCTCAGTTGTGTTCCATTCACTCGGGCCAATCCCCAGCTCTCTCTGTCTATCTGGTTCATAAGAACCTGCCTCCGACTTGCTAATACTGTCATACAATATGATCGGTCGATGTGACGTTTTGCTGGAACGGTCAACCGATGTTGTCTTACGAGCACACGGCTGTGTCCAGCTTCCAGTTTCTCATCCAGAGAGGAACAAACACACTTCATATTTATTTATTAATCTAATGTTTTCATTGACCTCGAATGGATGGCTGTTTCGGGAAGCTAAGAGACAAGCGGAATGATGAAAAGAAGCTCGTTAGAAACCAATAGCAAACAAAGTTGTTAGACAGGATGAAGCAGGAGACCACAGTGACTGATTGAAGATAAATAATAGACTTGCCTATCCGAGTGTGTGTTTGTGTGAGAAATCTGTGAAATCTGTTAAACAATGTAGCTGAGATAAGGAGATGTGAGGGCCAGAGGTTTAGTTTCTACAGATGATTTCCCACGCACATAATGGCCACTAATCTCTTAACTCGCACCCTAAATAAACAACAGACAATACATTTCACGCATTGTTCCTTAAGAAAACCAAGTCAGTATGGATTCTAATTATTCTTACACACCGACCAAAGACCACTTATACAGGCCGTGAATGGAATAGAAGGCGCTCAAGCACTTGTGGTCTTTCTGTACACATTCCTGAATGCTGTCATGTGTAAGATAATGACAGCTCACTTCACATTCTAATCTATAACACTTGACAAATATAAGTGCTACATCTGCTTACACTGCATTTATACTGCTATCTGACATGCTTTATTTCTTAATTCCTCCTAACATATTCGAAACCTATTAGCTGCAGTGACCACTGGGAAATCCAGTGCCAGTATGTATGTATAATATTTCTTTGAGATTTCAGACCATCGTGATTTCTTGATTTCGTTGAATGCAGATTTGTCAGTAGCATCCCACCCATCCTACCTCATCCCAAAGGAAATCTGGAAAAGCCATTGTCATTACAATGATCCTGTTTACCATTTTAACATGACTCATCCCTTGCATATCATCCTCATACTGTACATATACGGTATATCAGATGTTACAACAAGATCTAGCAAGACTCAGATCTTCTGTAACTTACACCTGATTGGATTTAGGGACATGATGTGTGCCAAACATTCCCCACACCGCTACACAGCCCCCACCAGCGTGATATATTGACACAAGCTGAATAAAAAATAAATAGATTGATGCATTACATTACATTTACATTTAAGTTTTTAGCATTTGGCAGACACAAATGTCCAGAGCGACTTATATTTATCTCATACAACCATATTTAAAAATTTTAACAGCCCAGTTTCTCTGATCCTGTACCCATTGTAGCGTCAAATTCTTGTTTTTGGCTCACAGAATTGAAATCTAACGTGACCTTCGGCTGTTGCAGCTCATTCGTTTCAAGCTTTGTTGTGTTGAGTTGCTTTTCTGCTCAACGTGGTTGTAAAGAGTAGTTATTTGTGTTACTGTTGCCTTCCTGTCACTTCAAACCTACCTCACTATAGTTTTCTATCATCAACAACTGTCCGCAGATCTGTCCAAAAGAATCATCCCGCACACGTCTTATAGCAAATATAGTTCAACTGTATATATTTTGACAAGGACAGAAAGACAGAATGTATACTGCTCTGTTTTTATGTGCTGGCGTGTGAACTCTATGTGTGGACGCTAGCTCCAGGCAGCAGGAAGCTGGCACTTTTTATGACTCAAGGTAATGCACTCTGGGACATGCCTGTCCCAACAATAGATAGTTGTCCTCATACAACTTCTCGCCCTTTGCACAATTCTGCGCATCTTGCACCATTTATCCACATAACACTTTGTAAGACGTGCAACAAAAACGTACTAAAGCACATATTATTCTCGGTACTCTCTATAATGGAGTGGCTAGTCAGGTGAAAAGCCTATGTCAGGTTGCCATTATAAAAAGCGTCTGCAGAGGTGGTGTTAAAATGGCAGCCAGCTCCAATTACAATACCAGAGGCTTAATATAGCGCCCAGAGAGCGGGTGTAGCCAGTGACTGACTTGGCACAAGTGTTCAAATTGCCGTCTGCTATAGATCTTTTTCAGAGCGCTCCAATTTCTTTATCACGCAGAAACGCTAAGGATTTCCGTCCCCTCATTTCAGCATGTATGTGTACATATGTGCCACATAATACATATGAAAAGCATACAGAGAAGAATTTCAGAACCCCTGAAAAACACCATTAATAATATTAGTAACAATATACCTTAAATAAAAAGTTTGATATTGGCTGATTGAGGATTGAGATGTTGCAGATGAGATGAAATGTATGAGGCACTATTTAAGTATTCAAAGTACGACGATTTATTATGGCTGTTTCCTATTATCATTTTCATCACAAGACTGTTGCTTAATCAACTCAGTTTATGTGAAAAGACTCTCAGCACAGAAAAATGTAATAATAGAATGATATTAATGAGTCAAACACTGATTAATATCTATTCAAATTATCATGAGGCCAAAACCTTCTTCTTTTAACAAATAAGTAAACGTGAAAAATAAGGCCACGGGTGTTGTAGCGAGTTCGAGTCAGGAGTTTCTTCCATCATTTATTGCTCATAAAATGTTCTGCTTGCTGTTGAACTGATGTTGAGCTGTATGTTTGTGCTAAGTACAGTAGATACCCACCAATCAAAACAAGTTTCAAACCAGATCAGAAAAGGAACGACTGATTTCGTAAAATGTAGTTAAGTAAAAAGTACGATATTTGATTAAAAAATGTAGTGAACAGTGTTGGGCAGTGACTGTGTTGGGCAAAACGCATTACTTTTGACAGTAACTAATACTGTAACGCGTTACTTGTAAAAATAAAGTAACTTCGTTACCGTGTGTTACCCGTTTTTTTTTTTATGAATTCATTTCAGCTGAAGTGTAGACTACAGTCTAACCTGCTTACAGCAGGACGCATTGTAGGATTGGTGGATTACCGGATTACCCTCTGTAATACGCACTGTGGGCGTGTCTCCGTTTATTCAGGTCTGTGCGGCAGTAATGGCGAGTCGAGGCGAGAGCAAGATGAGTTTCTCAAAGTGGAAATATGCTCATTATTACACTTTAGTTAAGTATAAAGACAAAAAACAAAAAAAGGCAAATGTAAGCTGTGACTTTCTGGTTCGAAGCTCGTATCTACTGCGATAAACAGCAACTCTAATCTGTTGAAGCTCCTCCAGGACCTCCATGCCTGAGGAGCTAGTAGCTAGAAGCTAACCCTGTGTTCTGTTCTACGTTGTTGATAGTTTTCATACTTCAGCTGTGAAAGGAACATTTTTAAGAGCTCAACACAACAGCAGAAGCCACTTTAGTTTTTGATTGTGAATATATTATTCAGCTTGTTTTGTTGTTTATTTCAGAAATCCAGTTTTTGTTGGTCTGACTTAAATAAAATAGTGTTTAAAAATGACTTTGTGTTTGTCAGTTTTGTGTTTGTAGATCATAACGCATAAAAGGGCATTAATGAGAACATTAAAGAAGGTTCTTTAAAAAAGTAACTAAAAAGTTACTTTTAACAGTAACACTACTTTTATGGTGTAACTAATCTACAAAGTAACGGAGTTACTTTTTGAATGAAGTAACGAGTAACTAGTTACTATTTTTTAGTAACGAGCACAACACTGGTAGTGAAGTTAAAGTAAAAGTCTCCCCCGATGGAAATACTTCAGAAAAGTACAGACACGTGAAAAAAACAACTAAAACACAGTCACTAATTACGTTTACTTCCTAACTGTGCACCACCGCTATACACTACACCGCTGGTATCTATGTGCATTCGTTATTTGTATAAGTAAAAAAAAAATAGCGCATCTAATGTAAATGAGGAAAAACGGTATCAATGTAACAATGCTGCTCGATTTTGGGAATTGAAGCTGTGGTGTAAGTGAACAAGCTGCTGTTCTGTACGAGAATGCGGTTGTGGCGCTGAGCTGGACATCCCAGAGCAGCTGCTCTCTCATTCATCTTCAGTATTCCTTTCATCTTTCACCCCAGGAAGCCACAGTCCCTCACAGTCTCTCTCTCTCACGCAACACAAAAACACACACACACCTATTGAGAAGCCATAATTAATTTGATTTGCCTGTCAATGTACCGTATACAAAGTAATGTTGCGCATACACGCAGGCTTGTGTACTTCATGTTGGCTGCAAGTAGTCATGGGTAACGGGTCACATGGGCGGCTGTCGATCTGTCATTGCCTTGCTGATTGCTCTTAGCGTGTCTTTCTGATGTAGTGTGAGCTATTGCCTTTAATAGCCATAGCATTTGTTTAGCTTTAATGTGCCATCAGGGTTATTATGGGCTGGATTTCAGGGGATCGCTTTGCCTCAATTAAAGTGCTTGCTTAGTTTTCGGTGAGATGTTTTAGTGTAATCCTTCAAAAGATGAGTACGTCAGCGCTTTCTGAAAGCGTATGTCCATTTTCTGCTCAGTGATTTTGAAAACAAGGTGCACCTGCTAAGCTTTGGCAAGTCTCAAATATGAACAGAGACACGTAAAAGAAAAAAAGAGTGCAAATGCCTATAAAACCATTCATGCTAAAATTCTTCAAGCTTTAGAATTGACGCCATGAACTAAGACCCCCTGAAGATCTTGACATTAAGATCAATTTTGAGATCCGTACAGGTATTTTGTGGAAGATCTCTTGTTCTGGAGACAATAGAAAAGAAAACGAAGCATTATGTAAACGGTTTTTTTCATTGTTCTTTGTCACACTAGTTGTTTAGCTTCTTTGCTACGCCGCGTGCCACATGCCGCTTTGTTTCTTTAGGCAAACGCTCAAAACTAGAGCTATCTGTCTCCACGGATGCCAGCTGTTACAGTGTTCATTAGGGTGCCGGAGCAGATAGTGGTCAAGGGCTGCTCCAGAGGGAATGGGGCTCTGAAGTGATGGATCCTGTCCAGGGAATGAGGGAATGGGACAGATGGAATCCTGCGTGTGGGAAAGGCAAACCGAAAATAAACACGCAAACGCGCATACACACCTTGGACTTGGGCAGAACTCCACATAAGGCAATCGAGGCTAGTTTATTGGACCCTGAGGACTGAGACAGAGAGGGAGAGTTTCTCATTCATAGTGATATTTCAGTATTATTAGCAAGGTGACAGGATTGTTCCAGCTTTCACCACCAGGTGGAGCTTTTGTCTTTGGTTTAAAAGCATATGGCGTAGGAACTTAAAACTTTTTTTTTAAATAAATTAAATACAGTGTCTGGAGAAAAGTATTGGGACACCTGACTTTTTTAACTAGTTCTTCTACAAACCTTTAACCACAAATTTGGAGGCGCACAAATATACGGGATTCCTCCGGATATTGCTGCGTGATTTTCTCCCTTTACTTGAACTAAGAGACCAAACCTGATCCAGCATGACAACATATCAATGTGCACAAAGCCATTTCTATGAAGATCTACTTTATATGCGTTGAAGTGGAAGATCTCCTGGTATAGAGCTCTGAGCTAAACCTTAATGAACCCAATTGAAATGTTGACTACACCCCAGGCCTCCTCACCTCACCTACATCGGTACCTGATTTGATTTAGAGGCTGAATGAGCACAAATCTTCACACTTTAAAATCTAGTGGAACATCTTATCATAACAGTGGAGGTTATTCTAACAGCAAATGGGGACTAAATGTGGAACGAGATAGCACATACAAATCTTATGCTCAGGTATCCACAAACCTGCTATATTTCACTCATAGCACTGGAAATAAAATACGGCACATGTTGATGTTTTCCCACAGCACTGTTAAATTCTCTCATTTAATTGAATGTGAACCTTCATTCAAGCTCTATAAATATATGAAGTAATACATGTGATCACTCGAACATGTTATTGTTTAACAATATGGTGCACAATATGGTGATGTTATCTGTAAAGGCGTGTGTATTTCACATCCTGTGTAAAAAAAGTCTCCAGTGTCGGTGTTTTGTAACAGAGGTAAAGCTGTAACTACAATTTCCAACAAAGGAAACTAACTTGCTTTATGGATGCTTTATAGCTTTGAATGTAATTATAAATGGATAAAAAATAGATGTTCAGCATGTCAAAATGTTTATTATGAAAAGAATAACATATTGGAGAGTAATTAACAATTACGCATATTCTTCCTCTAAATAGCATGTTTAATAAAATAGAAATGTTCTATTAATTTTTTAAGGTTGTAAGTGCGTGTGTGTGTGTGTGTGCGTGCGTGTGTGTGCGTGTGTGTGTGAGCACAATATGACCACCATTACCACCATGTAGTACTTTCATTCTCATAGACACTTTCAGTTCTTCCTTTTCTCTTCCAGCCATTTCAGTTTCTTGATAAAAGGAAACCCGCATACATCTGTGTGGCCAGGGATCAGAAATAGTTTCTCATTTGATCTGATGAATGTTTGGTTTATCAGACTTAAGCAAGTCCTTAGAAGTGTGTGAGATCTTTGCTTATTTACAGCTCCAGATCTATTGCTTTCGCCGACACAAGCAAGTCTGTAGTCGGTCAGTTTCAATACTGTGGACATATTTAATGAAAAATCTGATTTATAAAGATGTGACATGTCTGTGTACTTCTGTAGTATTAAATCTACAGTTACTGTTGATTATATTGAAAGGTAAATGGTTTGTGTGGAAGAAGAGGTTGTGTCCATGATGCAGTTTAACATGATGTGGTGGTTTTTTTTATATCCACTAGGTGGAGCTCTTCAGCACAATCCTAATACCAATACAATAATTCTTTTCACTCCAAGCTTCTTCTTTATTACACGTAATAGTAGCTCATGAACCTGATAGCAAATCCTGATCTCAAAACACACTTATTTAATTACAATTAGAGAGGAGGAAAATCAGTGATAGTGTTACAGGTTTAGATTGGATTAGATGAGATGAGATTAGATTAGATTCAGCGTTATTGTCATTGTGCAGTAAACAAGCACAGGCTCAATGAAATGCAGTTTGCATCCAACCAGTAGTGCAAATAGCAATGTATAAAAATAAATCTAATATAAATATTCAAATATACAATAAACGTATTATGGGAGTGTAAAGGTGCAATATATAATAGTGTATAAGGTGCAAATCTTTTTTTTTGCCTCATGATCTTGTATTGTTTGAACTAAATGTTTGCACGTGATTTAGTATTTACATTTACGGCATTTGGAAGAAGCCCTTATAGAGAGTGACTCACAAGTGAGCAGCTGAGGGATAAGGGTCTTGCTCAAGGGCCCAGCAGGTGCGGCTCGGTTGTGCTGAGATTCAAACCTGTGACCTTCCGATCCAATGCCTTCAACCACTGAGCTACCAACTCCCCTAACTAGCATCCTATTAGGTGTTGTGCTTTTTTCAGATGTAGACTAAAATGTATAAAACTGAACAATCAAAGCAGTCTTGACCTTCACACCGATTCGAACTTGACCGACTTGAACTGTAGCTACTGTACAATACTGAACGCTATACTGACTCGTTTGCATTATTATGAAGATCTGAATAATAACCCAAGATTTTAAAGCATTAAAAGGGGGATCAGTCATTTTGAAAGCAAAACACAGTAATATTCTGTCAATTTCTTTAAAATCTTTCTTTAAAAAGATACACAAAGTGTGGACCATGAACATCCAAGAACTTGGACCAGCAGGCGGGCTTACAAGTCAATCAAATTGCTTGTCAGTTCAGAAAACTCTCAATGTGCACACTTGGAAAAAATGCTGATTATACGGATAATGTTTTTTTTCTATACTGTTTATTTCTCTTTTAATTTGTTGGGTTTCAATAAAAATTGTTGATGGAGTTCTAACATTTTATTTTAATGTGGTTGTTATTTATTATTTTCCTCATTTGTTTTTTTTTTTTCATATGTTTTTGCCTCTCAGGAAAAACAAGAGCCAGTGAAGCCCACTGTGAAACCCGAGGCAGCAGTAAGTGAGGAGGGTGCACACGTGCTGCGTGAAGGAGAACAAGGCACAGATGACGTGGTGGAGGTCGAGGAAATCGTGGAGGAATCACGAGTGGCACGCATCAAGCGCAGCGGGCTGCAACGTGTGGATGAAATCAAGAAAGCTTTCAGCAAGGAGCAAATGGAGAAGACCAAGCAGCGAACCAAAGAGAACCTAGAGAAAACCCGTCAGCGAACCAAAGAGAACCTGGAGAAGACGCGTGTCAGAACTCGTGAGAACCTTCAGAAAACCAGGGTGACTATTGGGAAGAAGATGGGCAAGCTCGGAACGAAGATCAGACCCAGCAAGGAGCACAAAGAGAAGATCCGAGTGTCCCGTGAGAAGATCAAGAAGTCACGCAAATCCGAGAACAAGGTTTACGCCCGCTCAAGGATCACCACTTACCGAGTACCACCGTTCACCTTCTACGTGAAAAAGATCCGTGAGGGCGTAGAGGTGGAGCCAGAGCCGGAAGAAGAGCTAGAGGATGAGGAAGTTGAAGAGCTGCAAGCTGAGGACCAGGAAGATGAAAAGGTGGAGGAGGCCGAGCTGGTGAATCTGAGAAGCCCCGAGGTTGCGCTTGAGGCCGCCGAATATTCGCAACTCGTAATCAAGGATTCGGTGCAGCCACAAGGGAAAGCAAGTCAATGAAGGAAACCCCTTGTCTAATAAAAAAAATAGATTACCATGTGTGGAAATCCAAATCTGGAAATGAAGGCTACCTGAATGTATCCACAGATGTCATAGAGAAAAGTCAACTTGATGAATGAATGAATGATGCAAGTCACAAACGCATGTTGAATTGAGGAACAAACTCATTTGCATTAAATTCTTGTTCTTTTTTTCTTTTTTCTTTTTTTTTTAATCACCTCCAGGCAGATGTTTCTAATTGCAGTCACTTTAGAGTTTTTTATTTTGTAATACACTGATTTGGATCAGGTGTACCAGAGCACTTGTGATCTATTTCATCTGGTAATCTGAATGAGTGTGAAGTTGCTTAAAAGCCCAAGAAGCATAAAATGTGACGTGGGGTGTGTTGGTTTGAAAAAAATAATAATAATAAAATCAGGGCAGGCACTATTAAATTAAATAACTGTACATAAATAACACTATGTTCTTTGAATTGGAGAGAACGTTTGGGTGTTTGCAGCACAAAATCAGTAACCTCACATGTCTGCAACTCTACAGCACAACTATTTGGCTTATTTTTTCAGAACATCAGATACAAGACTTTCAGAGACCAATCAGAATTGCGACGCCCTCATACTCAGTAATTTTTAGTCCATTCAGAGTGCTCATGCTACAGCATGTTCTTACCTACACAAACAAAAAACATGAACATTGTGGTTCAATCCAACTAAAATGTACCCTACAAGTCTTGCATCCTAAAAGACTGCAATTAGAAACCGTTGTTCAGTACAGCAGTAATTCGACCCAGGCAGTCCCTCAGGACTTTACAAATGGTTGACGAGGATTTCAGGCTTGAGCATTGAGTTGGACATTGAATTGACCAATAACAGACTGATCACTGAGAGCTCTACACATGACGAGGATAACATTAGCTCCAAACGTCATATGCATCATTGTAAATCTGTTCGTGAATGAAGCTAAGATTTTACCTTTTTTTCTTTTTAATTAGATTAACCACTAGATTAACCATAACACTGGTTTGGATAGTTTTCTGTTGTGAAGATTGAAACTCCTGAATTTAATCCCTGACAAAAAAAGATGTGTAAACAGGAATTTTTAAATCCTCTAATGAAAATGGGGGAAAAAGAAGAATTAATCAATACTAATGAATGAATAAGTTCATTACTTTTTTTTTTTGGACAGCCAATGGGACTCATCTATCACAGTGCGCTTCTTTCTTTCTTCCTTTAATTTATTTTGCATCCCCCAAAAACATGATCTGACAAAATGAAGAACATTCCAAAGTTTGTTTTAGCCATGTGGAAATTTTCATGAGTTGCATATGATCGTTAATTGCATGCGTACCATTCGTTCGTAAGCGTAAAAAAAATCTTCTAAAATGCATGACGATGATGCCATAAAATCCAAAAACAGGTCCACATGATTTCCAATTTATTGTGAACGCCACTGTGTTTGATGCCTGTTCAGATTTCCATTCAACAAAGCTTGAGAGATAATAAGCTAAGTGTATGGCTACCACACAGCTAGCATAAAAAGATTAGCGGGTGAGTGTGTTGTTATTAAATAATTTCCCTCATGAATCAAGTAGATCAAGTCAATCAAGTAATCAAGTATCCAATTTGGAAACCAAACTATGTCTTAGATGGTCTACATTTAGAATCCATGTTGGTTTCAGTTTGAGTGATATTTTGGTCTAGTAGTTTTTTTATGAAAATGTTTCTTTAAGCAGCAGATTGACCTCACACATGTAGACAAAACAAGGCCATGGGGGAAGGGCTTGTGTGTGTGTGTGTGTGTGTGTGTGTGTGTGTGTGTGTGTGTGTGTGTGCTGCATAACATAACTAAATAAAATCAAGTCTACAAAGGGTTTAATAAATGTTATTTGCCTGGAGACCAAATTTCTCAACATTTTGGAAGCCGCTGTGATGAAATCCTTAGCTGAATATTTTAGTCATGAATTAAATCAACAGGTAACGCAGGTGGATTCTGCTCGTTCAAACAAAACTGAATTAATACATACAGGTATGGTCAAAATTATGCAAACACCTGACCATCACACCCATAAAAGCTTCTTTTCTAAACTGTTGCCATAAAGTAAGAAGCACCTAAATGTATATGATGCCTTAGAGGCCCAAAACCTGATCCAGCATCAAAATGCCTTTAAATGCAACACAAGCTCCATGAAGCTCCATGGTTTTACATGGTTAAGGTAGAAGAACTCCTGCGCCTGCATGAAGCTCTGACTTGAACCACATGAACACCTATGGATGAACTGGAACACTGATTTCACCTCATACCTTCCCACACAACACCAGTGAACACAAATCCACACAGCCTACAGAAGAGTGGAGCTTATTGTAAGGTGTGATGTTCAGGTGTCCACAAAATTTGACCAGATAGTGGTTACGCATGGGTGCCAACAGTTACCAACTTTTATTTCCTACTGTATTGCCTTAAGGGAGATACCTGAAACTATGGTTTGTTGTAATGTTTACTGCTAAAAACGGTAGTCAGATCAAATGTCAATAAATTCCCCCCAGTGAAAGGGAAAGCACAGAAAGGAGTAAAGTTATGTATTTTGTGACTTTAAACCATAAAATTAGCTAAAAATACAGTAGGTTTTGTGAAAACAATCGGTTTACTCATTGAACCACTAACCTTTTTTGGGGGGGAAGTTTCATGGAAAATTTTTGAGAATTAATTTTTTCTTGCTAGGAACGCTGCCAGCCCTGCTCACTGTGTATTCACAGTGCAACTCATGATATGTTAGTGTTAAGTGTCACCCAGTTTAGATCAAATCCGAGTGCACGGTTGATAAATGAGGCCCATTAACCTGACTGAAACCAGTTCTTAAACAGATGATGATGATGATGATGATGATGGTGGGAGTTTTACAGCGTTGATGTACATTTCGCTTGTTTTTCAATCATTAGAGAGCTGCTTTAATCCCATAGCCACTGGAAAAAAAACCCATCATGCCTAACTCTGCAGTGTTCCTCCTGTACATAATATAATCGAGCTAACCCTGTTTTCACTTGTCCTGTACATATGATACATTAGCACAGATTCACTATTAATCGAATAACTTTTCTTACTTTTCAAGATTGACTCTGATCGAAAGCTTCAGCTCTGAAATGAAACAAATGCGTATTCTGGACAAATTGTTAATACGCAAGCTCGTATATACAGTACGAATCATTTTTATATGCATGACAGCAAATATATCCTCGTAGATTTCTATTAAATAGATCGATGGCACCGTGTGATATCTTTTCCAGGTCTTGTTTTTTTGCGTTTAGAGGAGCACCAGGGAGAAACCGGGACACAACGGATTAAACTTCAGCCTTGAGCTATTAGTCAGGTTTTCGTTTATTTCCTGTATTGTCTGGAGTGTTACGGCTGTAGTCTAATCCGAAAGTCGCTCTATTTTTATCCATGGCATCTAGATGTTTGGAGTTTTTTTTTTCTTTTGGCTGAAAGATGTGTAACACGCTTTGCATAAGTAAATGATCATAGTTTTTTCTTTTTCTTTTTTTCTTTTTTTTTGCTGAGGTCAATTATTTGTGGGAATGAAAATAAAGAAATGAACACCAGACCAAAATCTCTGCTGCGTTTACTTTCTGTTTCAATCTTTATGTTTGTGAACTCATAACACTTTTTTTTCACATGGATTCTTCATTTTCTGGTTCCTTTTCCCTTTTAAGGAACTTATTCGTGCTAAAACATAAACACAGGCACTTCAGTAAAGAAAGAGTTAAGGAAAAAGAGAGAGAAAAAAAAAGAAGAGAGAGAAAAAAATGTTTGGAAAACATCACATTATAATAATCTCATATTTAAAGTAAACCATTTCCAGCCTAATTTAGCTGTACATTTCTAAAGTTAGAGGCACACATTACACATCTACATACATCCACACACACTTACCAATAAAAGTCAAAACCTTTGACACACCGTGTTTTATTTCTTTATTTTAATTATTTTCTTGCTGAGGAAGCTGCAGGTGAAGGTGATGGATTGGCTAAGTATGTCTCCAGACCTGAACCTTATTGAGCACCTTTGGAGGATCTTTAAGTGGAAGGTGGAAAAGCATCCAGCAGCTCAGTGATGTCATTATGGAGGAGAGGAAGAGGATCCCACCAACAACATGTGCAGCTCTGGTGAATTCCATGCACAGGGGTATTAAAGGAGTTCTCACACAAAATATTGACACTTTGGACACTTATTTTTGTTGCCAGTTATTTAGACAGTAATGGCTGTATATTAAGTTATGTTCAGAGGACAGTATATCTGTCCTGCTGTACAAGCTGCACATTCACTACTCTAAAATAATATAGTATATAAAATAAAGATTCATTCAAGTATTTTCCCTTGAGAAGATGAGAAATGTTTGCTGAAATGTGTACTCACTTTTGTGAGATATATATATATGTACATATGTTATAGTATTGTATTTTTGTGAATGCTTGCTATTCCTCACTCTCACTCTTTGTCTCTTTGTCCTTGATGTCTCAGCAGACTTCCATTAGAGTAATCAATGCAGCAGGAATCTAATTAAGGAAAGTGCTTTTTCCAAAGATGGAGAAGAAGAGGTTGCTGCACATTTGCGCGTGTGCGTGTGTGTGTGTGTGTGTGTGCACATGTAAAGGAATCATACGATGTTAGACAACTCAGAATGTGGCTGATAGTCAGTGCAACACTAAAGCTTTTTAGAGCCAAGTTTTACAAAAGCATTCTATGGTTAGGATTAATTGAGACACAGAGAGAGAGAGAGAGAGAGAGAGAGAGAGAGAGAGAGAGAGAGAGATTCAATGTGATGCTCGCTCGTGCCATTTTTTTTTTTTTGTGGTCTTTGTACATCAATGCTTTAGGTAAAATAAAGCAGTACAGTATTTTCAACATAATTTCCAATACTGTATAATAAATGCTTGCTGTGGTCTCACTGAAATAAAATATATTTACTTACACTGTAAAAGCTACTGTGGTGCTTTTTGGTGCATAATCTCAGTGATCTATTAATGATAGATAGATAGAAAGTCAGACAGACAGACAGACAGACAGATAGATAGATAGATAGATAGATAGATAGATAGATAGATAGATAGATAGATAGATAGATAGATAGATAGAAAGTCAGATAGACAGACGGATAGATAGATAGATAGATAGATAGATAGATAGATAGATAGATAGATAGATAGATAGATAGATAGATAGAAAGTCAGTCAGACAGACAGACAGATAGATAGATAGATAGATAGATAGATAGATAGATAGATAGATAGATAGATAGATAGAAAGTCAGACAGACAGACAGACAGATAGATAGATAGATAGATAGATAGATAGATAGATAGATAGATAGATAGATAGATAGATAGAAAGTCAGACAGACAGACAGATAGATAGATAGATAGATAGATAGATAGATAGATAGATAGATAGATAGATAGATAGATAGATAGATAGATAGATAGATAGATAGAAAGTCAGACAGACAGACAGATAGATAGATAGATAGATAGATAGATAGATAGATAGATAGATAGATAGATAGATAGATAGATAGATAGATAGATAGATAGATAGATAGAACTTTATTGTCATTGCATTGTGCAGGTACACAGCAACGAAATGCAATTTGGTATCTACCAGAAGTTGCAAAAGGTAGCTATCGTGCAAAAGTGCAGATAAATATGTAAACATATGTACAATAAATAATTATAAAGGCAGTAACAGTGCAGAGATGTGTGGACATCCTTAAGAAGTACAGAAATTGTTCTAAAGCTATGGCATTGAAGAGGAATATGCAGAAGTGAAGGTTACAAGATTACAATGAATGAATGAAGCTCCTTCATTCCAGTGCCACTCACAGGGTTTCTATACATTCTAGTGTTATGGTTTCTATAGTAAAAACTAATTCACAGGAAGTCGATAACACATTACACACATTTTCTGTATAGAGATGTTTATTTGATGTGAATGGAAGCAGACTGCAGTGCCAATGATTTGTAGCTTCAAGGAAACATGTGTATTTTTGCATGGAGGTAAATAATTGAACATACTGAATATAGCTGCTATAATAGAAATCAAAACAAAGGTTTCTTAACACTACACACCCTGAAGCGTTATTTTACTCTGTGCATAACTGACTGGAAAAAACAGTTTCTTTATTTATTCATGTATTCAGATTTATTAAGATTTTAAGTGCATCAGATATAAAGAGATCCCTTTCAGGAAGTGCCATACATCTGCTTGTATACTGTGAACAAACTAAAGTAAACAGGACAATAAATTGTGTGATCCCCCACAACATTTAATTTAACAAATTTTCCATGCACACAATTACATCCTGTACACCTTCATATATTTAAAGTGCATCAAAAATACATCACATATCATATCAACTACTGAAAGGGAAAACTTTGTTGCACAGTTGGAACCGTTCAAGCTTCCCAAAGGGCCAAGCTCTTTTTATTTCTCGATTTACTGGCTGTTTATCTAAAATAACAACAAGAAATGTGTTTACCCACTAGTCAGGAGTTCACTAAACTCTTGCTTAATCAATTCGGTTTATGTGAAAAAACCTCTCAGCACAGCAAGAATGATATTAATGAGTAAAAAGAAATCCTGCAAATAAGGCCACATGTGTTGTGGAGTTCCTTTCACCATTTATTTCTCTGAAAATGTAAATTGATGCTGATCTGTATGTTGGTGATGAGTAGATGCCATCAAGCGCCAATCAAAACAAGTTTAAAACAGAGACTTCAATGATTGGTGTCTTGCTGGGTGCTTGACCAGTTAGGTTTTTATCCACTCATTAATAAAAAGGAACAAGGGAACGATATTTGACTTTGAAATGTAATGAAGTAAAAGTCTACAAATGGAAATACTACAATAACAAATTACATTTAGTTTACTGATACGTTACTGTCCACCACTGGGTTATCGCTCTACCTATTCTAGGCTGGGAGCTAATAACAGTAAATATGGTGTGAGCGATGGTATTACTGTCTCCTCTGTACTGAGCTACTAGCCAATCCTGAGCTTCCATAAGCTCAGGTACAGTATGTGGTAACAGGTAGTAAACAAAAAATAATGTTCTGAATATTGCTATACAGTAATTTTCCGTTTATCTCAGTGGTTACGTTCCAAAACTGCCCACGATAAACGAAAAACCGCAATAAACAGACGCCACCCTGTGCTTATTTTTTATTGTTTAAGCCGTAAATCATCGTCCCACACACTTTAAATACAGACATAAAACAATTGAAAGAATATAGCAAGATGAATTTTGTGTAGATTCGTAAAAAATACAGTACACTGTATCACATTTATAGTGAGTACATGTACTGTATAGTATATAGTTCTGCAGTAGTCTATGCATTGTTTCTCTGCTTGTTTATTGGTTAAAGTGTCCTATGACATCAAAAAAGGGGCTGAGTTAAAGATATACGTCACCGCATTCTTTACTTTCTGTACTTTACTGTACTATAATTAATAATGATAGTTTTATTAAGAATTGTCATTATTTCAACATAAAACTCCATAAAAAAAATTCCCTGTACGTTTTTTGGTCTATCGTGCGATCCACGAGAGACCGGGAAAATCAGCCAAACAAATTAGTTATGTGGCAAATGCACTTCCGTGTTAAAACCAGGGGTGCGAGATTCGAACCGCGGTAAAGCGGGTGATTACTGTATTTTATACACAATGATGGAAATATATCAATTGAAATGAAAAAGAAAACTTGACATGAATATGAGGAACAATATTTCAGAAAGGTTAAGACAGGGAGTCCTGATTTCATCCTTAGTAACTGCCTGGTCAGGGTTATGAACCTGGTCAGGTTTAGATTTTTAACCACTTTTTTGCTCTCATCGCAAAACACTTTACAGTTTAGACCAAAGCCACCCACATACAGTATACAAATATTTGGAGCAACACATTGTTACACACACACACACACACTGTGTTGGCATTGAGTTCAATAGGTCAGGCACTTAAAACAGGAATCAATTAATCAGGGGTTCATGCTAACATACATACTTATCACACACACACACACACACACACACACACACACAAACACACCTGTTCTTTCTATCTGGCAGTATCAGAAACTTTGCACAACACATACACACATACACAGAAGGAAGAAGGAAAACACACATAGATTAAAACGTCATTTGAATTTCTCTTGTGCACTAACCTGAGTGTGAAACAAAGCGCAAACACTTGCACACTCTCCCAATTTACTGTATATTACGTTTTTTAGGATATTATCAAAAATGTACTTTATTATATTATGTACTATATAAATAAAGCAGGCACCAAAATTGAGCAACTGGAAATGCAATGGCTTGTTTTTTGTTTTTTGCTTTGCATAAACATGACTTCCAACAGTAAAGTGATAATGTCCTGATGAGTTTCTCCCAGAACTCTGCAAGACACGACTTTTGTAAAAGCCCAAATACTGATCAGTGATGAGGTAAACATGTTTAGCAGTTGAAGTGAATTGGTGATTAGATGGTTCGTTCTCTTTTTATCAATTTTAAAAGACACAGACCCAATGTTTTTTTTTCTATTTGACATTTTAACACAAAAGAAGTCCATTTGTTTTTACTCCTTATATCTAACTGCACATCAATGTCCATTAACCACAAACAGCAACCACTCCCACACAGATTTGCATCATCGAACATCAGAGTTTAGTTTTGATGCTTAAACTACTTTGTGTGTGTGTGTGGGGGGGGACTATATGGCGCACAAGGCAACAAGTCGGTTTGCATGGCCGTTGTCCGTTTTTCATTCAAGTTAAAGTACAAAAGTTTGGACTTTGACATATACTTAATTAAAGAGTAGCCATTACTACTACCTGTTTTAGTGTCATGCTGGTAACTGGACCTCACATCATATTAATATATTATTACAAAGGAATTTCACATTTTGCTATCTAATGAATGTATCCAGCCTAAACAACCACCATCTAGAACACAAAGATGATGATCAGGTAATCAGGAATGTCTCTGTTCTGGTTACTGTTGTCTTCTGCCTTGCTCATTGTTAGCATTCTTAGGCTGGCCTACATCTGTGTTGTGTGAGAGCCAGAACATGATACACCAGTGGTAGGTTGAAAAAGCCACGCATTTACAAGAAATAGTTTGATCGGCTGAAAAGCTGAAGGAAATAAAACATTGGGTATGTCACCAAATAGATTAAAACTAAAGTATTGAGCCTGTATTGAAAATGTAAGAAGTAGAAAGTACAGATATTTGTGTAAAAAAATATAATGAGTGAAAGTAAAAAGTTGTAACTAGTGATGTAAAGTACTGATACCAAAAAAATCTACTTAAGTACAGAAAGGAAGTATTTGTACTTCATTAGTTCCCACCTTTGCTGAAATTGTGAGGGGTGTACTCATGCTTGTGAGATGTATACATACTCTATACCATCTCAGTACTAATAGATCTTACTTATGTTACTTATTGCTAGGAATTCAACTTATTGTCGGAAACGTGACTGGTGTCTTTGCAACTAACATTCATTAGAATTCATTTTTTTTCTATCACCACTAAACTGTATCTGCTGTCACCTGAGGCTAATTTCATACCTGCACCTGAAATCCCTGCAGTATTCAAGTGATTGTTCTGCCCAAACTTGCCTACTTATTATGTTAATGAGTATATGGAGTCAACCAACACATTTATAACATTAAATATAGTTGAGGATTACCATAAAAACTGGTATTTTATACTTAAACATGAATCCACTGTGTTGTTTTTTGTTTATTTTGCTAGCTCAGGGTTGCAATTTAGCGGTAATGTATTATGTGTTAGCGGCCGGAGCCCCTTTAAGAAGTTAGCAGATGAAGGTAAGACATGTGACCGAGGCATCATGATGTGCATCAAGAGTGAGTCATAGACAGATGTGGTGAAGTAATTTTCCAAAATAAAACATTGTTAGAATCAGATAAGAAATAAAACGGAAATAATGTAAGTTATGTATTCTTCCTGTGTGGCCCGGTATCAACTGACCCACAGACCGGTGCCCGGGGGCTGGGAACCACTGCCCTACATTGGCAAATGTTTGCTGACACCTGGTCATAAATTTGAGCAGCGCCTTCCACATTTAGTCCCAGTTTACTCTTATCATTCCCTCCACTCTTTTGGGAAGATGTTCCACTAGATTTTGGAGTGAGTTTGCAGAGATTTGTGATTATTCAAACACAAGTCTGGTACTAATGTAGGTGAGGTGAGGAGTCCTGGAGTGCAGTAAGCGTTCCAATTAACCCCAAAGGTGTTCAAAAACTTTGAGGTCAGAGCTCTATAGCAGGAGATCTTTCACTCTAACTCATGCGAAGTATATCTTCATGGAGTTTGCTTTGTGCACAGGAGGGGGTGTAATTCTGGAACAGGTATCGATCTCCTGGTTCAAGTAAAGGGAAATTTCATTCTACTGCATTCAAAGACATCATATATAATTGTGTGCCTTCAGCTTCACGATAGTTTGAGAAAGAATCAGATGTCTGGGAAAGTCAGGTTTTCCAATACATTTGTCCATATAATGTATATCCTTGCCACAGTCACCTCAGGCTTGCTCATAGGGGATAAATACATTTGCAAGTTTTGAATATAAGTGAATTTATTCTATAATTCTTACTTTGTGGGAAGCTGCTTTAAAACAATGTCTTTTGTCCACCAAATTGGCAGATTTCACAATTTTGTACTGCAAGTTTAATAACAATTAGCACACAGACATCATCATTGCCTGCCCAGTTTTTTTTATATATATATATTTTTTTTATTACAGATTAAATGCACTGTTAACACACATTAAAACACTGTGCACTTCACTGGAGGCATTAAATAGCAATGACTTCCACAGTAGGAATTGCCTGCTCTTGTCTGTATGATTTAATATGTGTGAGCCCCCATTTGAGTTATTAATGTTTCTCAAATGGTACTGTGTACCAGTGTAGATTTATTCATTGCTAGAGACTCAAAGCACTTTTGTACACCGCTCTGGATAAGGGCGTCTGCTAAATGCCGCAAATGTAAATGTAAAATAAGAGTCAAACACATTTTTATTTCTCTTTTTTTTTATTTTTTTTACTTTTGCCACCGGCTGGTGCGGAGTACTGAAACTAGAAACTTCTCAACAGAAACTCCTCACAGAAAGATCCCCCATATCACCAATTACAATTTGTATGTGAAACATCTGCCATCAGAAGTCCCTGTGACTTAACTAAAGCACATTAATATAAAATGGTGAATTTTCTTGCAAACTTTCCTCTGAGGTGCTGTTGTTGAAAATACATTAACACGTAACAAATGCCAGGCATCAGTACAACACGATTATACAGTATATAAAGGCTTCATTGTGGCATTTTATCTTTTCTATTCAGTTTCTAGATTCTACTTTGATTCATTTAAAGTTTGGACACTAAGTATGAAAGACAGTGCTATCAGACACCTTTGCGTTGTACTGCTGTATTTTTTGCATTATACAAAGACCATGTGATATTTACATATTTACATTTTTACACATTACAGTAAAATATGGATTTCATAGTTTAGCTTTTAAAAGAATTTTCCTTACTAAAATACACAACTTTATTAAAACATAGTGTAGTGTAAACATAGTGTAGTGTAAAAACAATCACATACTAACAGAAATATGTTCATAAGAAACCATATGGCCAATTCCCATTTCATGTTCAATCAGCTCATAAAATAGAGCCAAACACTTAAACCTTCGATTGGGAAATGAAGACAGTTTAAGCGGTACCATCAAGGTTGCATACATTTCACCATTCATATCTTTTAACTTTGATATAGCACGCACTGTACCTTTTATTAGCTGTTGGAATAAAGCTTTAAACATCCATAAATGGTCTTGAAGATCCATTTATGTGTCTCAAAGGTGAAGACACATATTAAAGACAATAGTAAAATCCCAGCCACAAAGAAGTCACAGAGGATATTTTATGAACTCATTACCATCCATGGTTACACAAGTTATGGTCCTGTCACATCCTGTTTCTTCAATTCGGGGAAACTAGGAAGGATCTGTCTGTTTATTTAGTCTGTTATCGTCTCCAGTATCTTCAACGTCCATTGTACATTAATACTGAAAAAATCCAAGGTATGAAATATTATGTCTGGAAAGTATGTAGCAAACAGAAATTTGTTCAACCATGCAGAATATGTTTTATATTTTAGTATGTCCAAATTAGATTTTTGAGGTAGTTACCTGGAATGGTTTTCAGTTTACTTTTTATGGCAAGAAAAAAACAGTTAAGTAAAGAAAAGCGACAGTCTTTAACTTAAAGTAATGAAGGTCAGTCAATCTGAAAAATCTCAAGAATTTTAACCCCAAGTGCAGTCTCCAATACCATCAAGACCAAATGGGATCATCATTTGTAGTTAAATAGGACAATGACTCCAAACACATCACTAGGTTTTTGGTTTAAGAAGGATGGAGTCTGCATCAGATGGCCTGGCCTTCCCAGTGCCCACATTTAAATCCAGTTGGGGTGGTTTGAGATGACTAAGACCGGAGAGTGAAGGAAAAGCAGCCCACAAGCACTCAACACCTCTGCGAACCCCTCAAGATTTTCGAACTCCAAACCTTTCGAGCTGACTACCTCATGAGGCTGACTGAGAGAATGCCAAGAGTGTGCTAAGCTGTCATCAAATCAAATGTTGGCTACTTTTAATTAGAAATATAAAACATTATGGGTTGTTCAACACGTTTTTATTTACTACATAAAACCATACATGTTTTTTTCAATTTGCTTCATTAACAATGTTGAAAATTATAAAAATAAAGAAAAACTACTCAAAGAGAAGGTATACGCACACTTTATTGCCAAAAGTATCGGGTCACCTGACCTTTCCTGCTATATGCGGTCCTTTTCCAAACTGTTACCACAAAGATGAAGGCACTCACTTGTCTTTAGATGCGCTATAATAGAATTTTGCATTCACGTGAACTTGGAAACCCAAATCTGTTCCAGCATGGCAATGTTTACATGCTTTGAAGAGAAAGATCTTGAGTGTCCTGCTATAAACTTTTGATCTCATCCCTACTAAACACTTTTGGGATGAATTGGAACGCACCCCAGGTCTCCTCACCTTAAGAACATCAGCACCTGCCTTGTTGCTGATGAACACATATCCATAAGCGCACTTTAATATCGAGTAAAACATCTTCCCAGAAGAGTGGAGGAAAATATAAGAGCAAATTGAGACTAAATGTGTAATGCAATGCTCAAAAATCACATACTTTTGACCAGGTGACCCGATACTTTTGGCAATATTGTGTGTGTGTGTGTGTGTGTGTGTTATATATATATATATATATATATATATATATTTAAACAATAAGTATGTCAATAATTAGGTCCTCATGAGAACGTGTTCATTGTGTAGGCGTTTAGTCAAAAAGAGGATGTTCTCCATGCACTCACACTGCACACGACAGCAACAAGACTTTCAACTTTATATTATTTTATTACGTAACCATCTACACTGTGTCCTTGCGCCATTAAAACGTCTCTCCATAAAGATTAAACTGCATCCTAACGCAAACCTGCCCAAATCTCTCACATTCACTGAGCTGAACCTGTGATGACGCAAACACTGCCAGTAATTCAGATGACTTCCAGCTGGGCTGTTCCGGGAACTTCCCCGCGCACCCTCCGCTCAACCTATTCAATTGCACAACCCTGAGGCGGGAGGAGATACGTTTGGAACAGCCATGCGACTCAGGGCCATAAACACAGGCGCGTACAACCGTGCTGGTTTGAAATCCTGCCTCTTGAAACATTTCAGCGATTTTGATTGGACAGATTTCAGCTCTCGCACGGTGATTGGCTCAAAGACCTGTCAATCATCAAGGGAGTTCGGACGGCCCAGCCCCTTACAGACAGCACGCTGCAGACTACAGTGCTACTGCTGGTGCTGCTGCTGTAAAGTTAGGAGAAGTCTGGTGTCGTTTAGTTCGCTCTGTCCGTCCGTCTTTAATTTACACACTTACACGCACACAATATACAAAAGAGCAAGTTTACACGAGGTTTTTCCAACCGAAGGAGTCCGCGGAGGAGTCGCCGTACTTTAACCGGGTTTTTTTTTTCGCCCCCTTTCACATTTTTTTCCCTTCACGCCACATCCATAGAGGGTAAGTAGCGACACCCGAGAAACCACCTCTGTTCACTCAGCCTTCTTCTCACACTTATCACTTTTATTAGCTATTAAAATGTACACATACACAGAATAATTTATAAACAAACCTTATAAAGTGTCTTTAAAATCGAGCTACGTTGAATTGAAGTCGTGTGTATTTACAGGGTGAAGTTGGACTGATGGCAGTGTAACAGTGATTAAATATAGTATTTGTTTTATATCTAAATATAACATTTATCAAATGGTTTGCGATCTAAAACGCTTTGTAAACACCCAGACATGTTTATTTTCCTGTTTGTTTATTTACTATTATGTTTGTCGCTTTGTATTATGGCTCCAGTATCATTTAGATGTACATATCAAAACAGTAGGTGAGTGTGTGGGTGTGTGTGTGTGTGTGTGTGTGTGTGTGTAAAAAATGAAAGAGAATAGATTTTTTTTTACACTTTTTTATTGACATCATACCAAAATCCCAATATTCTATTTATAGCTTTGTTTGTTGTTGTTTTTGTTTTTCTGATAAAACAAAAACAACAACAACTTAATTACTCATTTCTTTGTACCAAAAAAAAAAAAAAAAAGAACCCCAATAGCACATGTCTTAATTGCTTCATCAATAATGCACATCTTTATAAATTTTTCCTGACATGTGCTGGAAGGACAGCAGAAGCGCGTGCTTTTTCGTCTGCGTTCACCAGGGGGGGTAGTCCCTCGTTAAACACACACACACACACACACACACACACACACACACACACACACACACACACACACACACACACATACATATACACACATGTACACCCCTACATTACGTCATCCTTCCAGGATTCGGACCGAGGGAATCCTCTGTCTGTTGCGCACGCGCTCTTGTCTTCAAGGCACCGGGTCTTCTCGCGTTCACGTGGTCGGTTTCCGGTTTTGGTCGCTTTAGGGATGAATTGATTGGTTGATTGACTGATTTACAGTCATGCAGAACAGTAGCGTAACCTGGTAGAGTAGAGTGAGAGAGAGAGAGGGGGATTTTTTTAAGTTTGTCGTCATCATGATGCTCTCACGTGCTACAAAGTTAATGGGTGTGTGTGTTGTGTTCATCAGTAGTGTTTTGCCGTATCTAGTCATCGTTTTTGGTCTAAAGAGTTCCAGCTTATGTTAAAATAGACATGTGTGAGTGACGTAACCCCCCCAGGGCTTATCATAGCAGCACTGATCATAGCACCCAGGCTTGTGTTTTATGTGTTGTATTGTATTTATCATTCGTAATTCAGAATTTTTTTTAAAAGTTGTACCTGACATTTATTTGAAGCCTACATGTGTGTGTGTGTGTAGGTTACAGTGAGAATCCCAAAGCCTGGAAACCTGAAAACGGTGAGGCATAACACGCTTACTTGGTGCAGGAAATGCGGCAGGGCAACTTTTTTAAAGGCGATGTGAGAATTGAAACCCCTGTAGGCAAATTGTCTGATTGCAAGTTCAAAAGATTACAATAAAAATGAGAAAATAGAAATAAATGTACATATTAAGGTGGTTTATATGAAGTGAAAGGAAATGTGTCGCGGCATGAAATGGACGTTGTAGCAGCAGTGAAAAGCAGATGGTATAAAAGTCACACTACAATTAATAGTTATAAAAGATATTGCACATGTAACTGATTTATTATTATTGCACTGAGGACAGGACGCTGCATCGCAGTAAAGTCCTGTAACATTGGACAGCGACTTGCTGACTTTTTGTGAAGATCTAAAAGTGGGATGGATGGATGGATGTAGGTAAAATAAGAGGAAGAGGCAAATGACCAGGTTGTATTCATGATCATTCTCCACTCACAATAGTTTTTGACTAACTGCTTCTTGTAACAATGAGGATGTCTCAAATTAGAAAGTGGTTTTATTCAAGAAACCAAACCAGTTTTCTCACAAATGGGAAGTGGACGTCAAAGGTGCGAGTGCTTTAGCCGTTCTGGTTTTGTATCCCGCAAACACGAACTCGACACTTCAGAGATTATAGATTAGACAAAAAGTAACAATCGAGTGTGTTGCAGACGAGCGAGATGGCAGAACTGTAACATGACCCACAGGAACAGATTAGTAACAAACAAGTTTATTTAAGACTTTTGATCAAATCTCCGTAATGCTCCGTAATCTCTGCCTTATATTCATGGTTCTCTTCCTCTTTGGTCACAGAAACAACAAATTAAAATATCTTTTAACATGATATCTATTTCACGCTCGCCTGGAAAGAGAAGAACGAGGAAGCACTTACGGGAAAAAAAGAACACTCCTGGACAACGACACTGACACAACTGTAATTATAGTCGTACAACTGGATTCGCTTATAAATGGAAATTTCACAAAAAGGTCAGGTGACAAATGAAAAAGGGAAAACTGGTTGCTTCATTATGCTTTACGCAGTGTAGTGGGAAGGGTGAAGCGATTTATATTGCTCCGTGCACTCCTTATCAGCTATGATCAAGGGGTGTGGTCTTATCGTCATCCGACTCCGCCCACATCAAGCAGATTTTAATCATTAGCTTGTAATCCAATTGCACAATTGCACAGAAATAATCGGTAATTGGTAAAAAAAAATAGAAAGGCACTGAATCACTGACTAGCAGGTATTCGTGCGACACGGCAACACACCCATACAGCATTTCTAACATAATATCGCACGAGGATCAGGAACCTTCAGGCGGCAGCTTTGATCTCGTAACCCTGCTGAACGAGAAGATGAAACTCGCCAGTCATTTCACGCTGGTTTTTAAACGAGCTCACGTGTTCATGAGAGCTAGAATGAAAGAACATCGTGTACTTAACACGTCTGTGCGGTTGTGCACAGCCTCGCCAGCAGACCTCACATCTGTGACTCACTAATAAACGCTTCATTCCTGCAGAACAAACCCCGAAAAGCATCCGATTCCAATTGTAACTTTTGTGCAAAGACTTTGGAATTTTTTTTCAAAGGTTCACAAGCTTTTTCCAAAAGTCTTCCTTGGTATTTTGTAACCGTAGATCTAATAATAAAACAGATCATTTCCTCGCATGAGGCACCTGAGAGTAACACTCATTCTGCGTATTCGGCCTTTGTAACTATAAGAAGTGCCATTCTTCCGGGAAGGCTACACCGTGTTTTGAGTGGCTGTGCAGATTAGTGAGATCAGGAGCTGGTGGTAGGCGAGCAGGTCTTGGGTTCAGTCAGTGTTATAGTGAGATCAGGGCTCTGGGTGTACAGGGAGCAGGTTTGGGTCTCCAGAGTTTCACTGAAAAATCAACTTTGTGGCAACTGATTGAAAACACACTCGAATTTTACACTCCGTTCTTCATCTGCTTGAAGAGAATAGAGTTCTGAATGATCAGTTTTATCCTCAGAACCTCTGGGACATTTCTCTCCTGAATAAGGGTCTGAAGGTTTTCTAAATCATTTACAGGGGATGAGAATATCGCAAAATTTTTACTAGACGCAAGGAGGTGGATAGACACAGGGAGATGGCTAGATGGATGGACACGGGGAGATGGATAGATGAACACGAGGATGGATGGATGGACACGAAGATAAATGAATGGATGGACAGACTCGGAGATGGAAAGATGGATGGATAGATGGATGGGTGGGCAGGCACTGGGAGGTGGATGCATAGATGGATACAGGAAGGAAGAAAGAAAGAAGAAAAGAAGGGCAGGCAGGCATAGGTGGATGGATGGATGGATGGATGGGTATTTACCAAAAGTGGTTATAATAGCAATTGTGCAGATAAATATGCACTTAAATGTACAGCATCTAATATCTAATATAAGTAGATAAATGTACAGCAACTAAATATAAAGTATAAAAATATATAAAAAATAAATACACTGATATATAATACTATGTATATAGATAGATAGATAGATAGATAGATAGATAGATAGATAGATAGATACTGGGGAAAAAGAAATTGCTGTTATAAACTGGATAATTATCCAAAGAATGATCTAGAATAAACAGAGTGGAGCAGAACTCTTCTATGGAAACAGTCACACCGTCTCAACCCAGTTATAAACCAGTTGTAGGGTTTTATTTAAACACCAGTGTTTAGAAATGACGCTCAGTCCCTTGGCCAAGCACCTTACCGAAAACCTGTGTGTTATTATAAATATGTAGTCCATGGCTTCCTTTTAAAAAAATTCAATTTTTTTATTTTTCGAAAAATAAAAAATCCACTTCAGAGTGTTTCTCCACTCTGTGCTCGAGTTTCATGTAACCTCAATCTCCGTCACAATGAGAGAAATGCTGCCACACCTCTTATATAAACCCTGCTGTGACTTCTCACTAATAACACAAAAAAAAAAAAAAAACAGGTGTGAATGTTATATAATGCCTCGTACAGATGCAAATTTACAAGAATTCCTGCGTAAAACAGCAAAAGCTATGGTTAAGGCGTCAGCGTGGTTTGTTGGTTTTTCTTGCGTTTTCATATGAAAATCCTTTCTTGCTCATTGGGGATTATACAGAAACAACAGTGATGAAAGAAAGGTGTGAGAATTACTCAGTTATATCAGAGAGAGGGAGAGGGAGAGAGAGAAAGTGCTGTTTAGTATTTGTTGGTTATAGGTAGGGCATCGTAATGACTTAATACGAGAGTTCGCGTGTTTTTGTACAGCAGTTAATATTACAGAACAGCTGGGACTCTTGATTAGTCAGTGTCAAGGTGTTAATGTTCATGATGATGAGAACTCGTCTCAAGGGCGTTCTACAATGTTATATGTAACTATAAACGGATGCAAAATGTGGTTCTTGGAAATGCTGTAGTGGACTGAAGAGTTCGGGACATGGTTTTATTGTAAAACGATTAACTTTACACCTTGTTGTGATTTTATTCTTTACAAAGCAACTGTTATATTGGAGATTTTTTTAAAAGACTTTCCCGAACTTCTGCGGCTGCAAAAATTACCGCCTGAACTTCGCAGACTTTAGTTTATATCAAAACGTTTCAAGACTGGCGCTCCCGGCGTTCCTGCCACTTCTGGAACGTGTCCTGTAAATCTTTTTTTTTCGCGACGATTTGCGCCAAATCTCCGCAACAGTGTCATTTTTTGATCTGCATCTCTTCGATTTCGGGGAAAGGGTGAAGTCCGCGAGAGCCGAATCTGGCGAGGGGGTGGGTGCGGACGTGAGATCGTGTTATTCCTGGCGGGTATCATACGTGCACACGTTGTCAGAACACCACCACAGCTACCGATGTTCACAGGACGATGTCTTTCGACACACTGACTTATGAAGGTCGGCGCTCCCTGTGACTGTGCGTGCAGCCTTGTGCTGCCATCTGTTGGCGTGCTACAAAATTACTCATACTTTTTGATACCACCTCGTACTAGGAGTAAAACAAGGTGAAACAGTATGAAAATTCCGATCACGTAAAAAAAATAAAACATCTTGTATGTAGCTTTTCATCATTTAGTTTTAGTCATGGAGATACTGATGCAGAAATAGCATCCATGCTATACTCGATCCACCCTCGACAGATTGGTCTGGTCGACTTCACCTATTGCCATTCTTTTTTTTAATTGGTGTGACGCATTACCAAATATGCAAATAAGTGAGTGATGGAGCAGAAAAACCTGTTAGCCATTTTGTATGCACCGTTAACATACATTCAGTGCAGCTGAACGGAGGTTCCTTTCTCACCTCCTCCAAACACCATAACCTTAATAGAAAGTAAAGAAGGCTCAGACTGAAGTATTTAAAGAGCCAACCACTTTAGAGATACGAGAGCCGACCTTCTTGTAGGTTCTTGTGCTCTTAGTAAACTTCATGAAACCATGAGTCCCGGCTATCAGCTGTAATTTTGGCGACGGTTGCGCCGATGCGTCGCTTTTGCTTCTTGCCGAAACTAAATAAACTCCATGTGCGCTGATGTGGAAGGTTTCTATTTTGTTTCGTCAGTTCCTTGTTGAATCTTCTAAGCCAAACATTTATATTCATAGTTTTTAAAACATGAAAGATGATCCTTGTTGTTGTTGTTGTTGTTTTTTGCCGACTATATGATTTTTTTTTAATACGGAATAAAAAATATCTAATAATGATGATCTGTTAATATAAATTTATATATGAATCATATGAAAGATTTTTCCACAGTAACAGGGTTTTATTCCAATTGTTCCAGACACCTTTTTGTTTAATTTACAGATACAGTGTTATAGGAGTTTTTGTGAAACAAGATTCTTCTTATCACTTTGTTGAAGCAGCTGTAAACTGTCAATTCCAGAAACTGCCAATTTGAGAAAATCCACGTTGGAAATGGTGCAACGAAGAAACCCCAGTGTAATAAATGGGTTTTAATTGCTAACTACCATTATGGACTAAAGAAGGGGAACAAGTGTGTGTGTGTGTGTGGGTGTGTGTGTGTGTGTGTGTGGTTGGGACTGTTAGAAATGGGGCATCAAGATCCAATTGTGTCTACAGAGTAGGAGGTGAGAGACAAAGCAGTGAGATCACATAGGTTGTGATACCAAGTCAGGTGTCTGTGACCGAAACGAAAGCATGCCAGAGGTGAGCTCAATGAGGGTGTGTGTGGAGGGGGGGGCAATGTAAGAAAATATGGTTGGATGGATGGATAGATAGATAGATATAACTTGTATCTATCTTGTGTATGTGTGTATATATTCTACCGATGAAATTGCATAGAATATAAGAAACTAAACCCATTTAATGCATTTCATCGCCAAATTACATTCTCCCTGTTCCTCCATTTTTCATTCTGCAGCGTCTTCTGTGTTTCCAGTCCAGAGCGTTCCTGAGTTAAGTGGGTGGTGCGTCAGCAATAATAGTGCGTGGGGGGACACACAGTGCTCCGTGTGTAGTTAAATGGATTAAACGAGCAAATAATTTGTATTTGCTTTAATCAAGTTACTTAAGGAATCATTTCATCCCCTTGTGTGTGTGTGTGTGTGTGTGTATGTGTGTGTATATTATTGATTGATTTATTATTGATTATTTATTGATCTTAATCTGAACTGAGCCGGATAAATTGGGGAGGGTTGCTTTAGGAAGGGCATCCAGCGTAAAACATGTGCCAAAGCAAACGTGCAGATCCACTGTGGCGACCCCTAACGGGAGAAGCCGAAGGAAAGAATCTAAACTGAGCCATTTGAGGCCGAGAGAAAAGGTTTTAAATAAACGTCAGGCAAAACTTGTACAGCCGAGTAATTTCAGTAGTGCAGCAGTGCAGTCATCTGTTCTCACCACCTCTGTGCTTTGGTTTTGCGGTTGCTTAACGATCATAGCCGTGGCAGCTGAATCTGCTAATACTGTTCCCAACCCAAACTGCCACTCAACTGGCACTCAAATCGCTCCTCGGGAGTGTTTTCTCCATCCACCCTGTCTCTCTGCTCTGCTCTAGTTTACCCTACTCTCACGAGGTCAGCAAATAAAAGCACTTTCATGTCACGCCCGATTGATTTCTGTCTCTCCCTTTCACCTACATCGAGTTACATAACTGACTGTCTGAAACGCGAATCCGGGTCTCGTCTGAAACCGACTCTCTAAACAATCCAACAAGGGTTTAAGGTTCATTACAATCCCCCTCCGTTGTTCTCCTGAAGGAAAAACATTATCTTCCTGCTTGTGTTTCAACCTTTGCTTTTGGTTGTAATATCAACCGACGACCAAAGGTCAAAAATAAAGATGATTCATCGAAGGTTTTTATATCAGAAGACCTGCAAAAGGTTTTTGTTTTGTTTTGTTTTTTTGTCATTTAGAGAAGCCGACCTTAATCAGGCCACATCTGATAGTGTTCATACTTAACATCCTTCTTGTAACACGAGACAGGAGACGGGTTCCCGGCAGTCCATTGCTCCATGAGTTCCTTAATCTGCCAAAAATTAGCTTAAAGCTAGATTCATTTCTACAGCATGTGCTAGAGAACCAGGCCCTCAGAGGGCCTAGCGAAAGTGCTCTCGTTGCCCCAGAGATGTTCGGCATTGCAGAAAATACCTGCTAGTGCGTTCTGATTTGTGAGCGTGTTTTTGTGTGGGCGGATGAGCAAACCTGCGAGCGCTGAACAGGATGTGTGTGTGTCGATGAGCACAGGATGAGGCAGACTCTCTCTGCCTTTGGGTTTCGAGGTTTTCCTCTGAGAGCGGATGCCGTCGGTGCTGTCTGATAGATTGGTGCTCTGGTGGCGCTCGAGCGGTGTGGATATAGCTCTCTTTCTGCGCAGGCCGTCATCGTTTCCTCTCAGCGCTGCCGGCGAGGGTTCAGCATCATGCCACAAACGGCAGCGTGCTAGAACGAGCTGACTAATCAATTTCCCTTAATAATGAGCATGAAGAAAAAACGCACCGCTTTAAGCGGACCCTCGGCTCACATGCGACCGCACGAGTAGAGGATTTCTTGTGATCGACACGAGTAGAAGTAGAATTTGGTCGTCCTGCTTCATATCACAATTTCAGATCTTCTCCATGTTATTGGCTTGATGATCACCCTGGATATGTTTGCACACCCTCAGGGTTTGAAATAAAGTTTATTTAGTTCACTTAACTTGAATTCAGTTTAGTTTAGTTTACATTCATAATATTCAGTGCAATTAATGGGAAGCAGTTGAGGGTTAGGGGCCTTGCTCATGGGCCCAGTCGAGGTAGCTCAATAGTACTAATTCAACATCTTAGCCACTGAGCCACCACTTCCCTTTTCCCTTTCACAATAGCTTAACTTAGTTCAGTTCATTTGAACTCCTTTCAGTTTGTTTTAGTTTTTCAGCTTAGTTCACTTGAATCGCATTTGAGTCAGTGCAGCTGAATGCATTTAAATTGAGTTAAAGCTCAGTCCTGTTCACATCAGTTTAACACGGTTTATTTCTGGGGTTTGGATCATCATCCTTAAATGATACCACCCCCTTAAACACACACACACACACACACACACACACACACACACACACACACACACACACACATATTTACCTCAGTTTACTTTTCAGAATTCTTCTATGACTTACTGTAGTTAATTACTAATATAGTTTATTTCTGGGGTTTGGACCACCCCCTTAAACACACACACACACACACACACACACACACACACACACACACATTTACCTCAGTTTACTTTTCAGAATTCTTCTATGACTTACTGTAGTTAATTACTAATATACTAATATTTTGATGGTTTCCTCTCGTCCATCTCACTGCTTTCTGTCTCCTCATGTTATCTTTCCTACAGGTCAGCATGGCCCAGTGGAACCAGTTGCAGCAGTTGGAGACACGCTACCTGGAGCAGCTGTACCACCTGTACAGCGACAGCTTTCCCATGGAGCTCCGTCAGTTTCTCGCCCCCTGGATAGAGAGTCAGGACTGGTGCGTAACCGACTGCCTGAACGCAGTCCAATTTAATACACAATTAGAAATACATAATTAGAAATTTTTGTAAGTTTCTATAAACTGTGCCATCAGCAATCATGAATCGTTATATCATTATATTAGTATCATTTGTATTATTTTTTTTGCACATGATCTTTTACACAGCACAAGGAAGTGTTAACCATAAATGTGTTATATTTGTGATTTACGTGAATACTTTTTGAAATCATTGTGCCAGAATTTACTTCCTCGTTCTTCAAATGTTGCCACGCAGCTAAATTCGGGCCGCCCGTCGCACGTACGCGGAACAGTGCCCGGGAGGGAAAAAACAACACTGGTGATTAGATTGCATAATAGCACATTAGGCATTCAGGCATTCAATGTTATGTATCTCAGGTCCCTATAAAAGGCAGGTAGGAAGTGATCCAGAATAGGTGTGGACCAAAGTATCTTGTATCATTAAATGTGTGCAATACCCGTGATATCCTTTAGAAGTGTATTGTGACCTAAATGATCAGGATTACAGATATCATATAGCCCAGTTTGGAAATCGTGGCATTATGTGTATTGAAAAACTGACTTACAGTTAGGATTAAGTTAGCTAAATTTGGGGAATTTTTCAAGACTGGCAACTTTTCCATGGGAATTAATGCGCATACTTTGGGAATTTATAAAAAAATGCACATTAACAGGTAAGTAAACTGTAGATTCAATGCGATTTCAGTTAAATTTTCAGACTGCACATTCACCAATCACATGCACACAGCACACTTACTGCACCCTGCGCATTCCTCAGTAACGAAACACTGAACGTTTCTTGAACCGTGTGCACAAAATAACGTCACAAACGTCCATCTTTGTGAGTATTCACATAAATCTCATAAGTATTACATACATTAGTTTAAAACGTCCTTGTGCTGTGTGTAAGATATTGTACAATAAAATCAAAATGTTATTAGTTTGCATGCATGTCAGCTTTTGACCAAACAAAAGGTTGTACAATTTATATAAACTTCCCCAAATTTGTAATTTATTCCCATAAATTCCTGGTAAATTCCTATAGAAAGTTTCCGGGAAATTTATTTGGAAGTGTTCCGCCTCTTTGCAGCCCCCAGTTAGGATACCACTCTTCTACAGAACAAGTACGTTTCTATGATCGTTAAAGGATGAATGAAACCGGACACGAGCAAAGCGGTGGGTTTCTGCACGTGGAGATCAGTTTTCACACGTCTTCTGGGCGGATGACGTGTCAGCGTCTGGGGCGTGAGGTTTTCGGTGGTGTCTAACGAACACCGAAAAGCTATTTCTGAAGAACGATTAATTTCTGGTAAACGAGGTGCGTTTCAGAAGCACAATCTGGAAAAGCGTTAATGCGAAGTAAACTTCGATACGGCGCGTGAAGTCCTGCTGTTCCGAGGTTTTTCTCGGGGGAAGTCTGATGATGGATCCTGCGTTCTTTTAAATTGACGTGTTTGTGGGCAGAGACGTGCATCGTTAGCGGGCAGCTGTGCACCTTGGACACACCGATGTTAACCGTGTATTAGTTAATTAGGGGGCGGATGGAAATGTCTCAAATGGAGTTTTCCTGTCTTTTACTCGAATGCCCATTTCCTTGGCAGGGCGTATGCGGCCAATAAGGAGTCTCACGCCACGCTGGTGTTCCATAACCTGCTGGGAGAGATCGACCAACAGTACAGCCGCTTCCTGCAGGAGAACAACGTCCTGTACCAGCACAACCTGCGGCGCATCAAACAGCACCTGCAGAGCAAGTACCTGGAGAAGCCCATGGAGATCGCTCGCATTGTCGCGCGCTGTCTGTGGGAGGAGCAGAGACTGCTGCAGACCGCTACGACTGCTCAGCAAGTACATACTCTCTCTCTCTCTCTCTCACACACACACACACACACACACACACACACACACACTGGCAATAAGAGACGGCTGATCTGGAAAATAACTGTGAAATACCACCTTCTGCCTGTCGATTAACCTATATGTAATGAGCAAATGGCAAAAAGAATTGCACGTATGTAAAATCAGTAACCTGTATGAAATAAGTGCTAGTATTAAAAGAAGCGTCTTTTACAGCTCAAGGCATGGCCAGGTTGTTTACACATGGGGCCGACTTTACCACTGAAGACTTACGCATGGGTCTAGGAAACGCTTTTATTCAGTAACATGTTTACAAGGGATTTTTCATACCGATTGCTCCTGAATGTGTTTTCAAGTTTTAAACCGGACGTTTTATATAGTAGTTTGGATGATGACCTTATGTCTGTCATGTATATCTGATACTGAAGACAAATTCGGGATGTACAAGATAGTTTGCACACCCTGATGGTTTCTTGGTGGAAGGAATAGCAAAAAATATCATCAAGCCGATCACACAGCAAAGATCTGAAAGAACAGACTCCTATTTTCACAGGCACAGATCAGATTTTCTGTCCGCTTCATTTTTGAAGGGTATGCAAACTTTTTCACAGTACACAGACACTGAGTTACGATGGATTTTTTTGACCTTGCGATAACGATACGACAAAAATTTACAAATATTTCCTACAGTGCGGTATAGTAAGTTTCTCTGTTTTGCCAAATTATGTACTGTTATTTGTAAATTATTATTATTATATTTGTAAAATCTTTTTTTTTTTTTTTTTTTACAAATTCAGTCATTTAGTGACTTTTATCTCCACAAGTCGAGTTACATAACAGAGATCTCCAACCACTGGGATTTGGTCAGACAGAAAGTATAAAAAAAAATTACTTTATATTTTATTTATTTTTTCCTCTATGCACCAAATAAATTAAAGCCCCCATTGATCCTGTATTATGAGGAGTTGTTACTATTTCATAATATTTCTAACTGACAAATTGTGTGTATGTGTGTGTATATACAGTAAGGAAAATAAGTATTTGAACACCCTGCTATTTTGCAAGTTCTCCCACTTAGAAATCATGGAGGGGTCTGAAATTGTCATCGTAGGTGCATGTCCACTGTGAGAGACATAATCTAAAAAAAAAAAAATCCAGAAATCCCAATGTATGATTTTTTTTTAACTATTTATTTGTATGATACAGCTGCAAATAAGTATTTGAACACCTGAGTAAGTCAATATTAATATTTGGTACAGTAGCCTTTGTTTGCAATTACAGAGGTCAAACGTTTTGGTGTAGTTTTTCACCAGGTTTGCACACACTGCAGGAGGGATTTTGGCCCACTCCTCCAGACAGATCTTCTGTAGATCAGCCAGGTTTCTGGCCTGTCGCTGAGAAACACTGAGTTTGAGCTCCCTCCAAAGACTCTCTTTTGGGTTTAGGTCTGGAGACTGGCTAGGCCATGCAAGAACCTTGATATGCTTCTTACAGAGCCACTCCTTGGTTATCCTGGCTGTGTGCTTCGGGTCATTGTCATGTTGGAAGAGCCAGCCTCGACCCATTGTCAATGCTCTAACTGAGGGAAGGAGGTTGTTCCCCAAAATCTCGCAATACATGGCCCCGGTGATCCTCTCCTTAATACAGTGCAGTCGCCCTGTCTCATGTGCAGAAAAACTACCACCCCCATGCTTCACAGTAGGGATGATGTTCTTGCGATGGTACTCATCAATCTTCTTCCTCCAAACACATTTAGTGGAATTAAGACCCACAAGTTTTGGTCTCATCTGACCACATGACTTTCTTCCATGACTCCTCTGGATCATCCAAATGGTCATTGGCAAACTTAAGACGTGCCTGGACATGTGCTGGTCTAAGCAGGGGAACCTTCCGTGCCATGCATGATTTCAAACCATGACGTCTTATTGTATTACCAACAGTAAAATTTAAAACGGTGGTCCCAGCTCTTTTCAGGTCATTGACCAGCTCTTCCCGTGTAGTTCTGGGCTGATTTCTCACCTTCCTTAGGATCGTTGAGACCCCACGAGGTGAGATCTTGCATGGAGCCCAAGTCCAAGAGCGATTGACAGTCATGTTTAGCTTCTACCGTTTTCTAATGATTGCTCCAACAGTGGACCTTTTTTCACCAAGCTGCTTGCCAATTTCCCTGTAGCCCTTTCCAGCCTTGTGGAGGTGTACAATTTTGTCTCTAGTGTCTTTGGACAGCTTTTTGGTCTTGGCCATGTTAGTAGTTGGATTCTTACTGATTGTATGGGGTGGACAGGTGTCTTTATGCAGCTAACGACCTCAAACAGGTGCATCTAATTTAGGATAATAAATGTAGTGGAGGTGGAGATTTTAAAGGCAGACTAACAGGTGTTTGAGGGTCAGAATTCTAGCTGATAGACAGGTGTTCAAATACTTATTTTCAGCTGTATCATACAAATAAATAGTTAAAAAATCATATATTGTGTTTTGGATTTTTTATTTTATTTTTAAGATTATGTCTCTCACAGTGGACATGCACCTACGATGACAATTTCAGACCCCTGCATGATTTTTAAGTGGGAGAACTTGCAAAATTGTTCAAATACTTATTTTCCTCACTATATATATATTTGCATAATAGTAATCCAATAAGCAGTGGTGGACAGTAACAAAGTAAATTTGCGCTTGAGTAGCTTTTTTGTGTCTGCACTAAAAGTATTTCCATTTGTGGGGACTTTAACTTCACTACATTTCAAAGTCAAACGTTTTACTCAACTACATTTTGCAGAATCAGTCGTACCTTTTTATTTATGAGCGGATAAAAGCTTAACTGGTCAAACACAACGCAATCCACTAATCAGTGTAGAGCGCGTGCTTGGTTTTAAACTTGTTTTGATTGCCGTTTGGTGTATCTACTCATCACCAACATACAGTTCAGCATCAGTTTAACAGCAAGCAGAACATTTAGAGAGGAATAAATGATGGAAGAAACTCCTAATTTTAACTCTCTGTTTTGGGTTCATGATCATTTTATTAGATCGATTTGCTGAGAGTAACAGAGTCTTTTCACATAAAGTGAGTTGATTAGGCAAAGAGACTTATGACAAAAATGATAATAGGAACATTATAGCCATAATACATCATAGTTCATTGGATGCTGAAGTACATCTGAAGGCAAATACTTTTGTACTTTTGGATCCACCATTGTAACGTTAAAAAGGAGGTCAAACTTTATTGATCTTTAGTACACTGTTCAAATTCGGGAAAAGAAAATAGTTCAAGTTGATTCTTCCTTGTGCGTTTCTCAATGTTGTCGTCGGTTAGACGAGCAGAGGAACTGGTGTTTCGAGACATGTTTCGGCACAACACCAATAATGTCTCTTGATATAAGCCAGTTTTGGGTGAATAAATGGGTAATATGTGACGCACGCAATGCATTAATACATCAGAAAGTCATTGGAGCGTCTCAGCACTGTAGTGTTTGCTTTTTTTTTTTCTTCTTTCCATAAGTGCTATTGAATCAGTTTCGAAAGTGATTTCCAAAGGAGTGGATCATCACTAAGCAGCATGTGTCTTTCCCTTTTTTTCTCTTTTTTCTCCTCCACAGGACGGCCAGGCCGCTCAGCACAGCGGGACAGTGGTGACGGAGAAACAGCAGCTCCTGGAGCACAGACTGCAGGACATCAGGAAGAAAGTGCAGGTGTGTTACTGTGAGACTTCTCCCTAGCAACCAGGTTAAATCAGCACACGGATTTAGGATGTGCAAGTCACCTTATGATACGCCTACACTAATCCGAGTAAATCTGAAAACGCCGTTCCCCCCCCCCAAAAAAACCCCCAAACGCTTACATCCCTGTACTGCAAAACCTAAGACGCCGTGTTGTTGCAAGTAACAGGAGTATAAAGTTGCGAGAACGTAGACTGGGAGACGCGCCAAAGCAAATACTGGACCGCTTCATGGAACATTATCCTGCTAAGGATCTCCCTTCCCTTCCCACAGTAAGGACGTGCTCACAAAACTCGAAATTTCTGTGCAACGTCGTGCACCAGATAGCTGATTGTCACATGATTAAAATAAAATCGTTCAATGTTTCTTCGACTTAAATGGCGTCTCAGTGTGGTGAAAACATAGAGAAGATGCGTTTACAAATGAAAGCGTATTAGTGTGAACGTGGCCCTAATAACTTCTGCAGATGTTAGTGAGACCATGTGTTCAAATAATTACTGTAGGCGTTGAAACATTGACGTGTTTCTAACGGGGAAAAAAAATCTATGTTGTTGTTTACTCTTAATAATCAAATAAATAAATAAAAAAAGGCCTGCACTTTAAATCTATAATTATTTGAAAACTTTTTAAATAAAAAGCAGAAATCCTGAAATTGGAATCAAGACTGCAGATATAAAACATATATAATCAGTTGAAAAAGCGTGATAACAAACGGACCAATTAAAAAGCTTGAATTAAATATGCGGAACTTGTTTCATTTTGGTGGGAAAAGGTTTTTGGTGCTCTTAATTGTATCATTGAGACTTTTCACCCAACGATTATCTATGATTTCTTATTTACTATGAACAGCCCAAGTGCGAAACGTGTTCCTCTAAAACGTGGCTTTGCAGGATCCTGTCGGTTTCTGGCGCATCAGGTTTTTACTCGATTGTATTTCAGGATATGGAGCAGAAAATGAAGATGCTGGAGAACCTACAGGACGACTTTGATTTTAACTACAAGACCCTGAAGAGTGCCGGAGGTAAGAACGGTTTGTTCTTCAGGCGTTTTCCCTCATCGCACATGCAGATTGTTTAATGCGATGATCCGCTTTTGTTCAAGCGCAATAAACACGCTCATGCCAATTTCATTATGAACTCAGAGCTGTCTCAGGACCTGAATGGGAACAGCCAGGCTACAGCCACCAGACAGAAGATGGCCCAGCTGGAGCAGATGCTGAGTGCCCTGGATCAGCTCAGAAGGGTGAGATGCAATCAGACTTTGTGTTGCACTGCATTGTCGATGCGCTTAGGTTTTGTGATTCATCTCCAGTTGTCTCCTTTGTTTTTTTGTTTTGTTTGATCTTGCAGCAAATCGTGACCGATATGGCAGGGCTGCTGCAAGCCATGGACTTTGTGCAGAAGAATCTGACTGATGAGGAGCTGGCTGATTGGAAGAGGAGACAGCAGATCGCCTGCATCGGAGGACCTCCCAACATTTGCCTCGACCGGCTAGAGACATGGTACACACTGAGAAAATATACTACAAACTCTGCCCTAGCATGAATATCGGTCATCTAACCGAAAAAGAAAAAAATCCGTGTTCGGAATCATAATTACGAGCAGAACAAGAGATTCTGACTTTTTGTCCTCCCCCCCTCCCCCCCTGTTTGCCTTAAGGATAAATCACTGTTGGTACTTTGTATCCACTTATGGTTACATTAGATGTTGTGGAAAATCCTCAAAAAAGTTGCCAAGAAACTCAAATTGGTTGCCAAGAAACCGGGAAACGCAGCTCCCTCTTTCCTTGATATATCTTGCTACGGTTTTTGTTTTTGAATGTTATAAAGAATCCACACTTGATTACTTCCATAATCCATATAAAGTAATCCCTCGGCTTATCAGGGAAAAAAAAAAACCCACGAAAACATGACAGGGCCCCCCTTTAATGTACCCTATACCTAAACTTTACTTTATAAACCTCAAATTTTACCGAAATCGCACACTGATGCCCAGAGAAAAATTCTATAAAATATGTGTATTTCGTACTTTTGTAACATTTTTTTTTTAAGCTGCTTGATTCCTGATTTCTGGTTCTTTCTTAAAAACATAGAGTTCCCTGCTCTCATTCGCCCGTAATGGCGGCCAATAGCAGCACAACTCTTGCCACTGCGAAGCACGTCCAGAAGTTCACTCTCTTCTTGAAGAGTCGTTGTGTTCCTTATCTGCCGCTTAGTTTTGTTGCCAGACGCTGTGTAAAATGATGCCCCTCATTGCCAGAACCATGATCCCTAGCTGCTTTTATACAGACTTTATCCACACAAACACTTCTGTACCAATCGGATTTCAGAATTTAAAACAAAGTACTAAAGTGTTTCATTTGAAGCCTTTATGTGTGAGCTAGAGATTTATATCATGACCGTTTGCACAGGCTTATTGATGACTCGCCTGAACTGCATCTCAAATCTTGTTCGACCGCAGCGGCGGTGGTGTTTTCTTTATTGTGCATTTTGTCTCTTTCAGGATTACGTCACTGGCTGAGTCTCAGCTACAGATCAGGCAGCAGATAAAGAAACTGGAGGAGCTCCAGCAGAAAGTCTCATATAAAGGAGACCCCATCGTTCAGCATCGCCCTGCCCTGGAGGAGAAGATCGTTGATCTCTTCAATCCCTCGGCTTATCAGGGAAAAAAAAAAACCCACGAAAACATGACAGGGCCCCCCTTTAATGTACCCTATACCTAAACTTTACTTTATAAACCTCAAATTTAACCGAAATCGCACACTGATGCCCAGAGAAAAATTCTATAAAATATGTGTATTTCGTACTTTTGTAACATTTTTTTTTAAGCTGGTTAATTCCTGATTTCTGGTTCTTTCTTAAAAACATAGAGATCCCTGCTCTCATTCGCCCGTAATGGCGGCCAATAGCAGCACAACTCTTGCCACTGCGAAGCACATCCAGAAGTTCACTCTCTTCTTGAAGAGTCGTCGTGTTCCTTATCTGCCGCTTAGTTTTGTTGCCAGACGCTGTGTAAAATGATGCCCCTCATTGCCAGAACCATGATCCCTAGCTGCTTTTATACAGACTTTATCCACACAAACACTTCTGTACCAATCGGATTTCAGAATTTAAAACAAAGTACTAAAGTGTTTCATTTGAAGCCTTTATGTGTGAGCTAGAGATTTATATCATGACCGTTTGCACAGGCTTATTGATGACTCGCCTGAACTGCATCTCAAATCTTGTTCGACCGCAGCGGCGGTGGTGTTTTCTTTATTGTGCATTTTGTCTCTTTCAGGATTACGTCACTGGCTGAGTCTCAGCTACAGATCAGGCAGCAGATAAAGAAACTGGAGGAGCTCCAGCAGAAAGTCTCATATAAAGGAGACCCCATCGTTCAGCATCGCCCTGCCCTGGAGGAGAAGATCGTTGATCTCTTCCGCAATCTCATGAAGAGGTGACACACACATACCCGCACTGAAAATACTTCATAATAATCAGGAAGTCCGGTATAAATAGTTTCGGTATTATGCAACACGGCTTTAATCTCGTCAGCTTTTTGAGACCCCTTGTGGTGTGTTTGTGTCACTGCAGCGCGTTTGTGGTTGAGAGACAGCCGTGCATGCCGATGCACCCTGACAGACCTCTGGTCATAAAGACCGGTGTTCAGTTCACCAACAAAGTGCGGTAAGATTTAGAATCCCAAACACACCCCGCTGATTGTTGAGAGGAAGTACTTTTGCTGTAAAAAAGGAAATAAATCGTTATTTTCTTTCACCTCTTTTTAAGGTTGTTGGTGAAATTCCCTGAACTGAATTACCAGCTGAAAATCAAAGTTTGCATTGACAAGTGAGTACAATGCTCCTAGTGAAACTGAGAGAACATTACGTTGCTCAATAACCGATGATTTATTTACTCATCAATTATTTTCACTTCAGGGAGTCTGGAGACATTGCAGCCATTCGAGGGTGAGTCAGTAGTTTTATTTTATTAGTTTATTTTGATATAAAACAAATATATTGGCCATATTTATCTAAATATTCACTATAGTTTTGTAGATTCCTGATCATATTTATAGATCTAAACAATAAATTGTAAGGCATTTCTTCTCAGTTACTTCATATTCACTAATACATTTTCTTTCATATCCAGTTCACGCAAATTCAACATCCTGGGCACGAACACCAAGGTCATGAACATGGAGGAGTCCAATAATGGCAGCCTGTCAGCTGAATTCAAGCACTTGGTGAGCACCGTAAATGCACCATGGAAACATTTTAGAAAAGAGCACTGCAACCTGCAATTGCGATCCGGTTTCAGGGTTTCCATGGAAACAAAAAAGTCTAGATCTGAAATAATTTTAAACGGGTGTTCATTTTCCGATGTTTGTGCCTCTAACGCTTATTGAAATGCTCCCGCTGCACTTTAGCATGTTTTTGTTAGTTAGTTTCCGTGGTGTTTGTGTTCTTTCTTTCGCGTGTCCAAATATAATTCTCTGTAATACGACTACAAATGAGTCCAACATGCAACAGCCAATCAGCATTCTGCTTTTTTTTCGAATCTCTCGTTGTCTCGATTGTACCACAGACGTAACACGGATTCTATTTTTCAGCTATGCGGAATGTCGTGATTTTATGGTTTTAAAAAGGTCATCAATTTGTAGGTTTTATCAATTGTCTTTGTTTTTTGTCCCCCAGACCCTGCGAGAACAGAGGTGTGGCAACGGTGGCCGCACCAACAGCGATGTAAGTGGCTACTCTGTTAGCGAAGTTGCTACGTCACGGTGTGTGAATAACCGAATCTAAACCGAACAAGTGCTTATCAATTTGTCCTCTGACCCACAGGCCTCTCTGATTGTCACTGAGGAACTTCATCTCATCACTTTTGAGACCGAGGTCTACCACCAGGGCCTTAAAATCGACCTTGAGGTCAGAGAAACGCAGATTTAACCAAAATGGAATGTTTTAATATAATCCAGATGAGAAAGAAATGTGAAATTGGGACAGATGTTTGGATCAGGACCGTCTTCATAAATTCAGATCAATGTCCAGCCAGAAATAAAGTCAGATGATTAATCATGTAAATAATTTAAAGCTGATTAAGTAACTGGTTATCAAGTTCTTTTGAAGGTTTTCTGATGATCCGTTCAGTCTTAATGGTTGTCGCTATGGTGCCCACCGTCAGGACGTCAGTGATGTAGAGCATGAACATTAACATGCAGCACAAATCCTTTAAAAGACTTGTTTTCAGAACTATAGAGGTTTTGTAACCAAGCAGCAGAAGCTTTTTTAGCTCAGATACGAGGACGACATAGATATTGGATCAGTAATAGGCTACAACCGGTACTAGCCAGTAGTTCAGTTATTTGTAACCCCCATGTACACAGACTAGGCATACCATTAAAACATTATGACTGGTGACGTAAATGACACTGATGATCTCTTCATCTTCTGGCACCATGTTAGTGGGTGAGATACATCAATAAAACCTTTTCCTCAAAGTTGACGTTTTAGAAGCAGGAAAAATGGGCAAGTGTAAGGATTTGAGTGAGTTTGACCAAAAAAAAGTGGTCTAAGGAAGGAACAGTGGTGAACCGGCGACAGGGTCATGGGCGTCCGAGAGTTATTGATGCACGTGGGGAGCGAAGGCTGGTCCGTGTGGTCCGATCCAACGGACGAGCTTCTGTAGCTGAAATCGCTGAAGAAGTTAATGCTGTTTATGCTCGACAGGTCAGAAATGTTTTGGCAGCCAAAGTTGACCAACTCTATAATAGACAGGTGGTCATAATGTTATACCTGACCCTCAGCCATGAAGTTATGGATGGTCATTTTATATGTGAGTGGTCTGAGGAAAAGAAATAGTCAATTGTCACTGGCTAGAATCATCAAAGTTTTCTCATATGCCTCTCAACATAAGAAGCCATTAATATATTCCATGAAAGTCATATGGTGTAAACAAGAGTACACCAAATGACTTTGATGGAATATATGTATGGCTTCTTATGTTGAGATGCATATGAGAAAACTTGGTGCCACCCAGATGAGGATGGGTTCCCTTCTAAGACTGGTTCCTCTCCATGTTTCTTCTTCATGCCATCACAGGGAGTTTGTCTTTGCCACAGTAGCTCCTGGCTCGCTCATAAGGGGACAAGCCTACAATTATACAGCTCAAACATTCTCTTATCTCTGCTTTAGACGATGTATATTCTTAAAATTACCATACAAAAAAATTAATTGAAATGTAATATTACCTCTTTATGTTTATTTTTTCCCCTTTTATTTCCTACAGACACACTCTCTTCCTGTTGTAGTTATTTCTAATATCTGCCAGATGCCCAACGCCTGGGCGTCCATTCTGTGGTACAACATGCTGACTAACCATCCCAAGGTGAGCAAAAAAACAACAACACTGCCCTCTATGTTCAGCTGATCTTGGCCAAGTCAGGGAAGAACCAATTTAATACGCTGTCTAAAACTTTGCTCTTTCTTCTTTCAGAATGTAAATTTCTTCACCAAACCTCCTGTGGGAACATGGGATCAGGTGGCCGAAGTTCTTAGCTGGCAGTTTTCTTCCACAACTAAGAGAGGCCTGACTATTGAGCAACTCACCACACTGGCTGAGAAACTGCTTGGTATGTGTTTGGGTCTGAGACAAGGCTGTTAGAATTTAGCAAAGCCTTTAATATTATACTTCAAAGGGGTTTTTTCTTTTAATTTTTTTTCCTCCATAATTTTTTGTACAAATTTTACATTCGGTCTATTTAACAGGTTTACAATGTCTTTATATATAATATTTATATAATTTACACTCTGATCTTTTCTGCTTGCCTTTAGGTCCTTGTGTGAACTACTCAGGTTGCCAGATCACTTGGGCGAAGTTCTGCAAAGTATGTTTCAGTTATGTGATCCTTGTTCAGTTTGAAATCTTTGCAGGCTTCACTGGTTTCACTTTGCTATATATGTGTGTGTGTTTGTGTATTTTACAGGAAAACATGGCTGGTAAAGGGTTCTCATTTTGGGTTTGGTTGGATAACATCATTGACCTGGTGAAGAAGTACATTTTGGCTCTGTGGAACGAAGGGTGAGTACCTGAGAGTCTTGAAGCTTCATATCTTTGCTGTACTCTTACTTTAATCTCGCTCACTGTAATTTCGCTGCACCCCCAATGAACACTTCAAGGTCCTCTGATCTCAGTGTCCTCTTTACAGATATCGATAGCTAGTTTGGACTGTAATTGCTGTTACTGGATTTAAAAACCAAAAACTCCATGTAAATGGTGCTAAACTTTTATTTAAAAAAAATTTTTATTACAGCATTATGAAAATGTGCTAAATCAAATAAATATTAAGGTATTAATTATGTTGATAATGTCGAAGAAAGTAAGACGTAAAACTGAACCAAATAACTCCAAATAAATAAAAACATTTGCAACCAAAATGAATTTAAAAAGACACAGCATGTGGCGTCAGTGATTTGACTCTAGAGGCCGCTCTCATACTGTATAACGCAACCCGGAAAAACTATCGTTATCGATTTTTGCCAGTAGTTCCAGCAAACAATTATCGATGTGATTTAATCTATACATACTACACCCAATTCATTTTGTGTGTGTGTTTGTACATGTTTTTTTGTGTAACAGTTATATCATGGGCTTCATCAGTAAGGAGAGGGAGAGGGCCATCTTGAGCCCAAAGCCTCCAGGCACGTTTCTTCTGCGTTTTAGTGAGAGCAGTAAGGAAGGAGGCATCACATTCACCTGGGTGGAGAAAGACATCAGCGGTGAGTCAGTGTGTGCGACGCTGTGTGAAACCACCGTTGTAGTGGTGTTTTATGCACAGCTGCAGCTTTCAAATTTTAAAAGCGACACTCTTGGGGTGGGTGTGTGTGTGTTTTAGGTAAGACACAGATCCAGTCAGTGGAGCCGTACACTAAACAGCAACTGAACAGCATGTCCTTTGCCGAAATCATCATGGGCTACAAGATCATGGACGCCACAAACATCCTGGTGTCTCCACTCGTCTACCTGTTCCCTGACATCCCGAAAGAGGAGGCTTTCGGGAAGTACTGCAGGCCAGAAGCCCAGCCAGATGTAGACATCCAGGATTTAACCGGATGTAAGAGTTTTTACTTTCTGTCTGCATCAAACACACACACACACACACACTCTAGCGCACACACACCTGGAGTTTTTTTATGAAGGTATTTCACAAGACAACTGTACAACACTTATGAATTAATATTATAGATAAATTAATTTGTATAAGATTGAGTGAAATAAGTATTTGATCCCCTACTGGCCAGCAAGAATCCTGACTCCAGTACACCCAAATTAGTCCTGTCGCTTTCGAGAAGATCTCCTGATATCAACTCATTGTGTGTATAAAAGACACCAGTCACTGAATCAACGGAGGTCAAGGACAAGATTGTAGACCTGCACAAGGCTGAAATGGCCTACAAGAATGCTTGGTCAGAAAGAGATCACTGTTGCCACGATAATTTGAAAATTAAAGAGAAGTTAATCGCCCTCGCTCTGGAGCTCCGTGCAAAATCTCTCCTCATGGGGTGAGGATGATTCTGAGAAAGGTGAGGGATCAGCCCAGAATTACACAAAAGGGAGCTGGTTAATGATCTCCAGGGAGATGTGACCAGTCACCAAGAAAACCACTGGTAACACACTAAGGTCCTTCTGCTCAAGAATGCACATGAACAGGCTGAAGTTTGCCAGTGAACACCTGAATGATTCAGAGAAGGCTTGGGAGAACATGATGTGGTCAGATGAGACCAAAATTGAGCTTTCTCTCATCAGCTCGCCGCGTTTGGAGGCAGAGAATTGCTGAATATGACACAGAGAACACCATCCCCACTGTCAAACATGGAGGAGGAAACATTTTGCTTTGAGGTTGTTTCTCTGCTAAGGGTACAGGAAGACCTCACCTCAAGAATGCACTGTAGAATCTTGGCTGAGATGCTTCAGGCCTAAGCCAGAACACTGAATATGGGTGGTGGAGGGGTCTTCCAGCATGACAAAGACCAAAAACATATGGTCAAGGCAACAATCTGATGGTCTTGTAGCCCATTCCAGCCTACAATTTTGTCTCTAAAGTCTTTTGACATCTCTTTGTTCTTTTCCATGGTGGTGAAGAGGTTTAAAAGAAGAGGTTGATTCTGTGACTGGTGTCTTTTATGCACATTAAGTTGATATTAAGAGTGCATTTGTAAAGGTACAGGACTATTTTGGGTCTGTGGGAGTCAGACGTCTTGCTAATTTGGTACTGTATTAAATCCTTATTTTACTCGATCAAATATAAATTTTAAAATTTATGACCTTTCTTTAATGTTTTTTTTTTATTTATGGTGACTTTCTCAAAATAAACCTACCATAAATATTCTAGACTGTTAATTTCTTTAAGGGGTTAAACTCAAAATCAGCAGGGGATCAAATCATTAATCCCCCACTGTACGTTAAAGGTCCATAAATATTCTCTAATAATCTGTACACACATTTTACTGTTCGGTACGTACCTCCGTTTTTAATCAGGGTTTGGTTCAATTTCGGTACGGTTTTGAGGAAGAAATGCAAAATTGTCAAAATTTTTAAAAAATTGATTAACGTCATTTATTATTATTATTAACATTTCTAAATGTCAATTTTTTTAAATGATTTTAAATAAAATGCCTGCTTGGTTTGAATAAAAAAATTCATAATAGGATAAAAAGAATACACAGCTATTATTATGATTAAATTTAGTAATTGGTGTATTATCATTAACATTTCTGAACAATCAACATTTTCTAAAATTATGCCTGCTTGAGTTCAATGAAGAAGAAAATAGAACAAAAAGAATACAATTTTATTATAATGATTAAATTGAGTAATTGAATAGACCCACAATAAATAAATTAAATTATATTTCAAGTGGAAACATTTAATTAGTTTGTATTTATTTAACCACATTTAGTTAATACTGTGTGTGTGTGTGTGTGTGTGTGTGTGTGTGTGTGTGTGTGTACTATTTAGTTCAGCATACTTAAACAAATGTCTGCATTTAAGAAACGTAAAATATTTATAAATGTATTAATTTATAAATAAATGAATCACTTTTATCCTTTATAAATTCATTCACATCCTCAATGTACGGAACATGCCATATAAACACTGTCTGAAAAAACGGCTAGGACTGTTTTTTTTTTGTTTTTTTTACAGTAAAACGAAATTAGTTTTGACCACACGGTCTTTTTTACTCTCCAGAGAAAATAAAATGTGAAGTGAAAGTATTTATAGAGGAAAAAAAACCTGATTTATGCGCACGCAGTACCGAGAGTGCAGTTGAAACATTTTTCGGTGGGAAAGACATCGATTTCATTTATTAAACCTTGTGTTTTAGTGACTGGAAACAACCTGTGTTATTATAATAATGAATTTTTGTTCTTTTTTTAAAAGAAATTCTGTACAAGGGTTTAAATATATCAGGAACATTGGTTTAGTCGGAATTTTTTTTTTCCCTTTTTCTTAAAACGGTGGAAAATTCCGTGCGTTTTTGTGGAAAGTGCGTTTTATTTTTTTAGTTTTTTTTTTTTTTTGCACTGCTTTTTTTTTGCAAAAAAAAAAAAAAGATACAATGTTTACAGACAAACCCCTATAGACACTCTCGTGTTTTCTGAGAATATCAATCCAGACTTGACAGGAATTTAGCATCAACAGGAAAATTTGTGTGTGTGTGTGTGTGTGTGTGTGTGTGAGAGAGAGGTGAGGGCTTGTTTCTTAACGATTCTCATTTATATCCGTTTTTATTTTTTTAGTCACTCAGCCGTACCTGAAGACCAAGTTCATCTGCGTCACCCCGTAAGTGGCCATTACTCTTCACTGTGTGTGTGCTTGCGTGCGTGCGTGCGTGCGTGTGTGTGTGCGTGTGTGCTTGCGTGCGTGTTTGGGTGGGTGGAGAGCATGTCTGGAATCTCCCATTCACCTTTTCACCCTTTTATACACTTCTCACCAAAACAGAAAGATGTTGTTTCCTAATCGAAGCCAGATGATGTTTTCCACTTGCCACCTCACCACAACCTCCTCTTAGCCCTTAATACATAAAGACAGCAGAGAGGAGCGAAATACGTATCAGATAGACAAATTAACTTTTAATATGTCGCACAACTGCAGTGATTGTGTTTTATTATCCTTAGTAGTTGAAGCTTTTTGATGGGACAGGAATCGTGACACATGGCATTCTGAATCATTCAAACGAATGACAAAGGAGTAAATCGGTTTCTAAAACAATCTTTTCAGAAGTGTTTTGATTTGTAGTGTGAAACGCAGCTGAAACTTTTCAAAAACATTTTCTAGCTATTAGACTAAAAAAAGTAAAAAAAAAAAAAACACGAGCAGTGCAACATACATTTTACTAAATCATGTGACCAGACATAAAATTTTAAGTCATGTGACCAGACAGGGGCCAGACAATATAACTTGTGTATATTAAGGTACACTGAAGGATTAAAAGCAACATCTAACATCTGGATGGCACATCAATGTCAAAACCTCCTTGGGTCTCAAGTTGAACTGTAATGCAATGCACAATGGTTTTAAACCCCGCTGGCCAACTTTGTACGTTTTTAAATGCATTTGTCGTCATGGTGATCGGTGCCATGAGCCGTGTCTCGCATGGTCTCACGCTGTATGTAAAAGAGCCAGAACAGAATTATTTATTTATTTATTTATTTTTGAACTTTTTCACCTCGATCGTTAACTGTAATAAGAAAAAAAATGTTTAGCATTAGTACTGAACAATATGAGCGGTCTAGGGCAACATACTGTATGGAAATTATACGGAATATAAATGTCGATGCTGCTCAAAACGGATGGACCTTGTAAGACATTCAGTGTGAAAAATCTGTGTGAGGTGTGTGAGGCAACATGTTGCGCGTGTTTGTGTGTACACTTATGTTTGCGTGGCTGTACGTGGTGTGGTGTGCGCCTGTGTGTGTGCACGCAGGCTGTAAACTGACCTCTTTCCGTAGGTGTCCTTCCATCTTCATGGACCTTCCGGACAGCGAACTGCTGGCTAACGGCTTCCCTGGGTAGGCACTAGGGAGCTGGTGTGTGTGTGTGTGTGTGTGTGTGTGAGTGAGAGCAAGAGAATGTATTTTGCATAACGTTAACATCATTGATAAAAACACTCCCACAGCATGTGTTAACACAGAAATCGGTGCGTTTAACTATATGTAAAAGTTTCGTTTTGACCTGTGTAAAAGGAACTTCCTGTCTATGCCAACACTTTCACCTCATCAGTGCTCTAAAACTGCAATGCAAGAGCTAAAATCACAAGAATACAGAGCAGTGTGTGTGTGTGTGTGTGTGTGTGTGTGTGTCTGGATTTGGATTCGGGCAGGACCTGGTAACAGGGTCTTATTTATACTGTGCTTCAAATACTTAAAGGAAATCGAGACTTAAAGGACTTATGCTAAGTAACCTAAGCTATAAAGTAGTTGGTCTTAATAAGAGGTCGGCTGATTTTTTTTTTTTACCAATCGCAAGGTTGGATCTTTAACTGATTTTAAAACGATTACTGGGAAAAAAAAAACACTTCATGTAAAACTGGACTTTATAACAAAGATGTTTAAAAAAGTACTGAATCATGTAAATGTGCTAAATGTAATTAATATAAATAATAACTCGAATTATATAATTAATACATTTTAATGAATAAGTATGATATAGAGCTCTCCGTGCAGTCTTGCGCGTAAAAAACAAACAGAACGTAGCATCAATGATTCGCCTTTAGAGGCCGCTATCGTAAAGATTGTGGATCTTCTCAGCCACTCTAGAGACAGGTGCTACCCGGAAAAACTATCAGTATGGATTATATGTGGGTATATTTGAGGTCGGAGCTCTGTAGCTGGAGATCTTTTGAATCAAGGAAGCTTATGAAAAGCGTATCTTCATGGAGTTGGCTTTGTGCACAGGAGCCTTATCCTGGAACAGGTTTGGGCCTCTTAGTTCAAGTGAATGGAAAATGGAATTCTTTTGCCTCCAAAGATCCGATATACAATTCCAGCTTTTCTTGGGAACAGCTTGGGGAAGAATAACATATGGCTGGAAAAGTCTTTTGTCCCAATAGTGTGTAGTGTGTGTGTTAAAATAATGCTAAAATATATTTAGCATCCTAAACCTTTTTTAGATTTGGAGCACAGTATAATAACAGAATTCTGCATTGTAAAACATTTGTGCTAAAAAAAAAAAAGTACAGTACTTTAAGATTACTGCAAAGCTCACCCTCTCCTCTTTTTATTTTTTTATTCTTTTTCTCTATGCATTGCTGTGTGTGTTTTGGTTTCGATTTCCTTAACCGTATGACTAACTCTCAGCAGGGTCACTCTTCCAGGAAACGAAGACCTGACTAATTCTTATCTTTCATTCTGACCTTTTAACTCATTTTTTTTCATTCGTTGACCATCGAGGGCCACTGAGGTTCTGTTATCACATTTACTCTTTCTGAATGTCTGTGTGTGGGACTTTGGGCAGGAAAGGTAAAGGAGGCTCATTCAGTAAAATCAGTAGATGGATGGGTGTTAACTCTTTCGCTCCTTTCGGTATATCTGTGCTGTTGTAGAAGGGCTTTTTCCCCTCTCCATTGTACGGTGGCCAAGAAGTGCAAAACACCAACACATTAACAAATCCAAAAACAAAATAAACATCTGAAAACAAAATAACAAATGCAAAACATATTAACAAATCTGAAAAAAACTAAATAACAAATGCAAAAACAAAATAACAAATCCGCAAACACTAACAAATCCAAAAACACGACAATTCAGACAAAACCGGAAGAGGTAGGTATAGTTTGTGAATGAAATACTTACCGATCATTGGACGAGACACCTGTCATTCGAGATATACAGGAAGTAACAACAGTAGCAACAGTTTCCCTTTGCTTGCCAATGTTTTGTTATTTTCTTATATTTAAAGGTGCAATAATCAAAATAAAAAAGTTAAAAACTTTACACATGTGCATGAAACAAAGATATAAGATTTAATACTTCCTGTATATCTTGAATGACAGGTGTCTCGTCCAATGATCTGTAAGTTTCCATTCACAAACTATCCCTACCTCTTCCGGTTTGTCCGAATTGTCGTGTTTTTGGATTTGACGGAGAGATTACAATTTGCACTTCAGGCATATTTCGTCTGGCAAATCCTTTCAACGTGACGCACATCACCACGTGTTCATTCCTGTGTATCCGATGTGGCTTTTTTCTTTTAACGCCGATCTCTGATTGACATTGTAATACAAACGTAGCTTCCTAATCCCCCTTTCACAAACCCGTGTGCTGTTCATGTCAGATATAATAACAGTCATGAAGCGAACACGTTGTCGTGGTGACAAAGGACACAGTGTCCAGACCAGCATTATTGTTATTTTTTTTGTGCATGCAGTGAATGCATTTACTTTTTTTTTTTTTTTTTGACAAAAGACCCAGCCATAGAAAGGACCACTTTTAAAAGTAGCTTAATTCAGACTCGACGCTCCGTATGTGGAAAAGTTTTGCACAAAAGTCAGATTTTTCTTGGGCTTTTATTGACTCAGCCTCCTGTACCAAACTTCTGACTAACCTTCATTTCCATATAATTTTTTTCCCCTCTTCTCCCCCTAACTAGTGTGTTTAACTGGAAATGTGTTGCAGGCATTCTGTACATGACTGTGATGCACTATACGTGGGGTTTAGAGAAAAGAAGAAGCTTCTTATGAGACGCGTGTGTGTGTGTTTGTGTGTGTGTGTGTGCTGTTGCAGCTGCATATATATGTACTGTATACAGTTCACTGAACCTCTGCTCTTTTTTTTTCTTATCAGTGTGTGTGTGTGTGTTTTTTGTATTCAGGACAAACTCGGGTAACACAAGCGACCTGTTCCCCATGTCTCCACGCACTCTCGACTCTCTGATGCAAAATCAAGCTGAGGCTGAGGCCAATCCGGGACCTCTCGGTATACACACACACACACACACACACACACACACACACACACGCTCTCACACACTTAGGCTGATTGATATTAGACTGAATGTATAATAGAAAAAACAATGCGTCATCAAATTTCTGATTACATATGAATGCTCAAGACTTCATGAAAGTTGCAGCTTCAGCTTTGGTTATGACACTGGAGACTCCTTTTAAAAACATCATGTAAATTTGATTACTCTAAAACTATTTATTTACACTTATGGCATTTGGCAGCCGCTCTTGGGCAATTGAGGGTTAAGGGCTTTGCTCAAAGGCCCAGCAGTTCCAGCTTGATTGTGCTGGGAAATGACACCCATGACCTTCCGATCAGAAATCGAACATCATCTCCACTGAGCTACCACTTTCCAATGATCAGATCAGAGGTGTAGAGTAGCTGAAAATGTATACTTGACTAAAAGTAGACACTTCAAAACGTCGTCGCCACTTCCAATATGACTTGAGTAAAAGTCGTTGATTTGATCAGTACTATCAGTACTATTTTTTCTGTCATTGAACGTAGGCTCAAAGATGCACTGGTCTTTTGCACTAACACTGAAGACCCCCCCCTAATATACAAATCAAATTGTGCACCTCAACACTGCATTAACCATCAACACAGCAGCCTCTTCACCATGCCGGAATCAAACAAAGATCGAGTCGTAAAGCAATTTGTCAAAAAGGGATCTTCAGTTAACAAATACAATTATAGTATCCTGTAGTAGAACCATTAGGATGCAATGGACAAATAAGTAAATATTTTTTTACGATAAAGTAAAACCAAATATTCAGTCTGGAATTTACCTTTTTTTTTTTTCCCGGGTCAGTGAGTGTTGAGAATAATGGCATCTCCGGCAAGGTGCAAAATGCTAACAGTGATTGTCGATTGCAATATTGCGGAGTAAAAAGTTGTATTGATTCACAAATGTAGTGGAGCAGAAAGTGAAGGTTCATATCTTTTGATGCTCATTGAAACTAGAAAGGACATACATACAGTAACAAAGTGCATTTACTCAAATACTTTACACCCCATTAAACACATTTTTTTAACCTGTTCATCTGCTGCCTGTCATCGACCATCCAAACCTCCAGCTGTTACTATATAAGAGGAAAGGTGGAGCTCAGTGGGCTTCTGATCAGAGTTTAAATCCCAAACACCACTAAGCTGCTACTCCTGGGCCCTTGAGCAAGGCCCTTAACCCTCAACTGCCCAGGTGGATGAATGAGACCGTCGGAAGTCGGTCTTGAAACCTGCCAAATGCCGTGAATGAACGTCTCGAAATTTCTATTGAGTTCTACAAATGAAAAAAATAAACACTGCAGTCAGAGGTATGGATGTTCTAGAAAGTAATTAAACACCTTCTGACCAATCAGTGTTGAGAGTTTGTGTTTATGTATATATACAAAATATGATACTCCTTGAATAATCATGCGCACACTGGTTTTTATTCGAGTCTCACAACCAGCGTTTGCTCATTCCCTCCCCCTCCCCCTCCAGACTCCCTCACTCTGGACATGGACATGAACACGGACGTGGCCTCGCCCATGTGAGACGTTCCGCCGCGTACCGACCCGAGAAGCATCTAAACCTTTCACTTCTTCGCTGTTTCTGTCGTTGCGGAGGGAGACAAAGAATGACACGTCCCGGATTCTCTTTCCGCATCGCTCTGATAGGTGCTACTCCTCGCACTGTCCACTCTTTTTATTATTTTTTTCCTTCACTAGGTCTTGTACTCGCCGTGTGCTCCTGTGAAACTCTCCTAACACTTGGATCCAAAAAAAACAAAAACAACAACAACAAAAAAAAAGAACGAACTAAGTAATCGCTTTGTACTTGATTGTACGTGTTATTTTAGGGTTTTAACCTATGGATTTTTCGTATTATACAATACGTTTTATGCGCTCTTATAGTATGATCTCATTGTATTATGTTCCCATTGGCTTTGTGCAGTTTTTTTTCCCCCCTCTGTGTAAGCTAATGCTGCATATGAGTCATGGGATAAGTGTCTCCAGCTTAATGTATTATATTTTCTGTACGTCTCTCCTCCTGTTTCTGTTTTCTAGATATAATCATGTCCCACACTATTCCATTCCTTTTTTCTATATGTCCGTACATATATATGTATGTATATGTGTGTGTGTGTGTAAGAGATAATCAGAGAGACGGATACGGAGCTCAGTGATCTGTCAATGTCCAGCATCCAGGGAGTAAGATTTATTTAGATCCATGTTACTCAGGGTGCAACACTCACACTTGTGCGTTAAAGGAAGCATCTTGGTCCTTCCCCGTGGCCTTATTTAACCAGCAGACCAAGACGTTTGGAAGGCGGGAGAACCCCATTTCGATACTTCCTTTCAGACTCGCCCCGTCTCGTGTTTCCCGCATGATGAAAACGCTCGGAATTACAGACCGTTTACACCAGAAAAAAAAAGAGGACTAGAGTAGAGTATTATGTTAAAGCTAGTATTCCAGCCCCAGATGAAGATATGCTCCACCTTTTTTTCTTTTGCTGTAATTGTTTTCATCGACGCCGTTGTTTGAACGAGTTTCAGAGCTTCTGTGCCGTTGTCTGAACGAGGGCTGTATCATCATATCTGTATAATCATCATCTTCTATTGTTTTTTTTTTTGTAATTTAAAAATGTTTAACATTTGTCCTTCCTCACTAATGGTTCTTGTCCAAAACTGCCCTGTGCATTATCCTGGTCATTGGAGTTCCTGTGTTGTAAATGTCCCTGCCTGTGAGCTCTCTGTACAGTGGCTGCATTACTTTTCATTAAAAAAAAAATCAACACCCTACATTAGTTTTTTCAGTTTGTTTTTCAGTCAGAAATACACTGAGCATCATGCAGGAGGTCTGTGTTTTTTTTATTTTGTTTATTACACTAAATTCTAGTAAGATCTTTTTTTTTCAGTCTCTTTTAGACAGTGATCTTTGGTTTTAATTGCATTCATTCAACTTCAAGAAGTGCTTTAACTCAGTCAGGGTCATGATAGGATTTAATTAATTACAGGTATTATTATTAAATATTTTGACCGATGGTTTGGGAGAGAGAGAGAGAGAGAGATGGATGGATGGATGGATAGATGTGCACAGGAAGTGCTTTAACTTAGTTAGGCTCATGATAGGATTTAAATATAGGTATTATTACTGCCTATGGATGGATGGGCATTGATATGTATAGATAGGTAGTGGGGCACAGGGATGGACAGATGGAAGGATAGATGGGCACCAGGATGGATGGATAGGTAGATGGACCCAGGGATGGACAAATGAATAGATGGGCACAGGGATGGACAGATGGAAGGATAGATAGGCACAGGGTTGGACAGATGGAAGGATAGATAGGCACAGGGTTGGACAGATGGGTAGATGGGCACAGGGATGAATAGATGGGCACAGGGATGGATGGATGAATATATAGGCAGATGGAAGGATGAATAGGTGGGCACAGGGATGGATGGATGGATGAATATATAGGCAGATGGAAGGATAGATGGGCACAGGGATGGACAGATGGAAGGATAGATGGGCACAGGGATGGACGGATGAATAGATGGGCACAGGGATGGACGAAAGAACAGAAAGTCACAGGGATAGACAGACTGAAGGATAGATGGGCACAGGTAAGAATAGATGGGCACAGGGATGGACGGATGAATAGATGGGCACAGGGATAGATAGAGACAGACAGACAGACAGATATATAAATAGATCAAACTTTTTATTGCATAGTGCAAGTACACAGCAATGAAATGCAGTTCAGCATCTAGAATGTAATGTGTAGTGAAATCAATATAAAGGCTCAGCTAGTGAAAATGTGTGTGGGAGCTGGTGAGCAAGTTACCTAAGAATAAATCTAAACATGTATATGAAATATGAGTAGTTTTATTAGTGCAGGATTTGTTTAATGCACAATAGAGTATGTGTAGAGAATGTGGGATATGTACTGAAGTTACACAGTGTGTATATACAGATGATTAATATAGATATGAGAATGAGCATCATGCTTTAGCTGGAACTACTAGGATCCTGTGAGGACGTCTTCCGTGCCAGGAATTCATTCCAGTCATCTAAAATCAAAGTCAGTGCAGATTTCATCGCTACAGTTGCTCTGGTCTTCACCACCACCAGCCATCAATAACTTTCCAGCCTACATATATATACACACATACAGTGCTTCTCCAAACTGTTAGCACAAAGTTCCAGACACACAATAGTACAAGATGTCTGGATGCCATAGCTTTAAATTTCTCCTTCATTTGAACTAGGAGACCCAAACCTGTTCCCCTGTGCATATAAAGTGAGCTCCATGAAGATCTGCTTGAAGATCTCCTGCTATAGAGCTGTGAACCTCAACCCTACTGAACACCTTTGGTATGAATTAATGGAAAAAAAAACAATACAGCATAATCTATTCTAAACATTGAACGTACCTAATAAACAGTATCACGGATCAACATGATTTGAAATTTATCCACCATTAAACCTGCATCAGTTGCTTTCCTTTTTGTAAGGGAATATTTTTCTGGTTTCTGTGGAAAAGCAGCTGCAGGTTTTAATGAAATCCCAGAACAGACTTCAGAATGCTGTTAAAGGGGGGAAAAAAAGGCCTCGATTTCTCAATACTGCTTTTTTTTTTTTTTTTTTTATGGGGATTTTGCGCAAGAAATGCACCTATGCCAACATCGTCAAAGTTGTTTAGGGTGTATATATAAAACAATATATATTTATTTGCCTAAATCCTTTGCTTAGTTCCATATATTTAATTCCTCTTTAGTTCAGGACTGCTTGGACCTTCTGAGATGGACAAATGAGGGTTCTAAACCTTTAGCCTTCAAATACATATATAAGAAAAAAAAAAACAGGTTTCAAGTTTGTCATATGTGCAGATGGTCAGTGACGGTTTGTTCAATAAAATGTTTAGGTGAGGCTACAGGCAAACTACAGCAAATATTCAATATTAAGCAGTAAAGAGGGAGACAGCGCATGTAGGACGTTTTGGAGACAAGGTGAGGAAGCTGAGATTGAGATGGTTTGGACATTTGCAGAGGAGGGACATGGGGTATATCAGTAGGAGAATGTTGAGAATGGAGCCACCATGAAGGAGGAAAAGAGGAAGACCAAGGAGGAGGATGTTTATGGATGTGGTGAGGGAAGACATGCAGGTAGTTGATTTAATGTAGAGGACAGGGGGTATGGAGACGGATGATCCGCTGTGGCGCCCCCTATTGGGAGAAGCCGAAAGAAGAAGAAGAAGAAGAAGATATATATGAGCATGAGCTACCTTTTATAAAATGTGAAGATAAAGATGTACAAGGAGAGTGTATGTCTTTTAGTACGTATGCAAACATACACAGAGTGGGAAAGTTAGATGCACTGGTACTGAGTGCAATGGTGTTAAGAGTTCTGAGAAGTGAGGACTGTGCAGTCCCAATGTGTTAAGAGAAATTTAAAAAAATCTGAGCAGAGCAAATGGACTTGTTACAATGGCACCAGTCTCTGGGTTATTTATATTAAGCAGCAAGTGAACGGTCAAATCTAGAAATTGATTTATAGGATGCAGGAAAAGTGGGCAAGTGTATATTGACCTTAATGGTTTTGTAGATTAGACACTCCAGGTCTAGCAGCTCACTCGGAGAGATTCAACTCGAGCAACACTATCTGCTCTTGCACTTTGGATTTGTTTTGCAGATCTGTATTCGAGTCATTAGATGCCAATTAATGCTTTGAAACATGTTTAAAAAAATTTTTTATACTACTAGAATCTGACGACAAAAAAAAAAAAACCTTGTCATACCCTTTCCTGTGTGGTGGTGTTTCTCCACTGAATATTTCTGTAGAATGATCATTGGGGCAGCGTGAACTCTGTCCCTACGGGCCTCTATTAGCACTTTATTTTTATCTACTAGGTACAGTATTAATATTTAATAATAATTAACTCTACAGTGTGAAACTGCCCTTAAAAAAGAGTATGAGCTGTCAACTTTCTGTAATTTGCTGGCTACTCAGAAGAGGTTATTAACTTTTTAGTGGAATCTTAAAGGTGTAAATTTGTGTGTGCAACTCAACGTCAGAGTGAAAGCTCTGACTCAGTCTCATGAGTAACACCATTAGCTGAGGGGAGATGAGGAGAAAAAGTAACAGAAAAAAAAACCCTATGTGGTTGTGAAATGTTTCATATTGTGTAGATTTACGAATACTCTGTAGTTACACTGGATAACCAGCAGGGGTCAGTAATGTATTGTAATGCATTTTCACACCATGCCAGAGTCTGGGGGGAAAAGAAAAAAAAAACGTACTAACTGAAATATTGCAAAAAAGGAGGGTTAGTGAGCTGAAATCAGTCAAATGTCCAAATGCGTGACTTTATAGTTCTGTGGCAAACAAATTCATACAGGTTCTGTTTACAGCACAGTGGTGGTTTACCTCATGCACCATGCATGTGTTTTGTGTTTGTGTGTATATGTGTGTGTGTCTGTGTGTCTGTGCAAGTGAGGGACTCTTGCCTGAAGAGGTGGCGTGAGAGAGTTGTACGAAGATCTCTGAAAGCATTGCAGTTCATAGATGAACTTTTGATTAGCACTTGATTTATTTCTCGCAACGCCACTTATCGATCCCAGACATCTGCACCCAATCAGCATTTCATAATGCGAGACTGTGTATGTGCTTGTCAGAGTGTGTGAACACTTGCAACATCCTCCAAGAGGCACCTCTTATAAACGGCTCAGGAAAACAGAAATGAGCTTTGCTTCCTTTTTTTTAAAAAACCATTACAATAAAACAAAATACTTTATTGATCCCACAGAGAAATTGTTAGGTTGCAGTTGCTCATGGTTCGATTAGAGTCAAATAAAATAAATAAAATAAATTTCTAATGATATACATATTAAGATTATACATTAAGAATAGACACTGTGCAATCAATACATTTCCAATCTAAAAATAGGGTTTGTGATCTATAAAATGTCTTTTGACCTACAATTATGTAATAATCATCAAAATTTGAACACAAACTGGAAGATTTAGCATTCACACATCTACTCAGAAATCTCAGGTTTTTTAAGTTTCCCTCAATGAGCAGCTCGACACCATAGCAGTATTTTCCATTACAAGAAGTTTCGAGTCTCTGTTTACAAAAAAAGTGCTTTATTGATCTACTCGCCTTCAAAATTGTGCTCCAGGTGCTCCCTGTGACTGTGCGTGCTGCCTTGTGCTGCCATCTGTTGGCAGGTTACAAAACTGGTCTTACAGTTTTTTGATAGCACCTCATTTTCTTTGGTTGCTTTTGTGGATTCATGCGAGTACACCTGGCCAGAATGGTAGAAGGGCAACTTTTCTCTTTTCCTGCATTTCATTAACATCTGCAAAGCAAAACCTGATTCCAGACCAGCACACTAAACCTGTGGAATGTTATACAGAGCTTCAAGTCTCTCTCTGTCTGTCACTCTCACACACACCCATGAATTATGTGAACTTTCTTTTGTGTAATCCTTTAATGACTTTACTGTTTTGTTCTTACATTACTTACATTTACAACCTAATATTTATCACATCAACCTCAAATTCATCACATCAACCTCATATTTATCACATGTTAACTCATGTTTAATGTTTACTCCAGCTGTTTCACAGTCTATATGCACCTCCTCCTTTAGTAACAACATTTTGTTCTTTTGTATACTGTGTATGCGGAAGAATGACAGAAAAAGTTGAGTGGATTTGAGTTGATTTGAGTTGAGTTGAGTTGATTTGAGTTGAGTATTAGCTTTTGTTTAGCCTCAGCATGTATTTTGTAAATGGCCTGACTGGATTTTATTGTTACTTTCACATTTATGGCAGACACCTGTATCCAGGACAGGTATTTTTTACAGAATGAGCTTGGGGCAGTGTGAATTCTGTCCCAACGGGCCTCTATTAGCACTTGAGTGTGCCTTGAGTAAATTGTTTCAGTCTTGTTAAGGTTTTCTTTCTTTCTTTCTTTTTTCTTTTCTTTTCTTTTTTTTTTTGACAGAAGGGTTTCTTGTTAGTAATCAAAAATGGTTTATAACTTAATTTTTATAATTAAGTATAAGTATAATTTTTAAATTTTTGAGGATAAAAAAAAAATTCAAAAAGTAAAATCTAAAGTAAAATGGAGGTGAAAAGGGTTATTATCTCTGATTTCCAAAAAATGTCCAAATTATAGACAAATATGATTTATTGGTATACACAATATTTGTAATGCTGCTGATTAACAGTATGTAGTGTGTATTCAAATGTATGTTTTCTTCATTTAAAAATCGAATAATTATTACCAGATTCTAATGTTGAGGTACAATTTTTTTTTTTATGTATAGTTTACTTTAACCTTCAACAAACATGCTGTTGGTTTGGCTAAGATAAATCACTTCTGGGTGTGAATAAACAAGATAAATGCAGGTCACAAGAAGGGAGTGAGTGAGGAAATAAGTAGTAATGTTTGATCAAAAGGTTATGAGATCAAATCTCATCACCGCCTAGCTTCCATTGATGGGCCCTTGAGGAAGACCCTTAACCCTGAACTGCTCAGTCGAAGAAATGAGATAAATGTGACTTGCGTCTGCCGAATGCTGTAAAGGTAAATGTTTATTACAGCGTGATGCACTACTTTCAGCCATGTTGGATTAAAACATCAGTGGTTAAACATGGGTTCAACCACTATAAACTACTGTAGATGAATCTAAACAGAAACCAATTACAGTTGCATTCATGGCATTTGACAGACACCCATGTCAAGGGCTTTGCTCTGGGGCATGTGAGCAGCAGCCTGGGATTTTACCCTCTAGTTAGAAGTCTTACACCTTTGCCACTGGAGAGGTGAGAACAATATTAACCTACCTCAACTCTTCCCCTCCATGTGTCCCCTTGGGGCAACTGTAGGAATTGTGGTCCCACTTTACCCATTACATCTCTGCTGTTGTTTTTTCAGCGTGCATGGGTTCATCCCCATATACCTGATTTCTTTATTTAGCACTTTGATCACATGACATGACTTCATTCAGAAGACACTTTAATTCAGAGAAAACGCAAAACATAGCCCCTACCTGAGCGACTTACGGTTAAGGGTGTGGATTGCATCTGTTTCTTGCTTTGTGTGGTTTAAACAAGACGAATTGCCTTTCCTTCTTATAAACATAACCAAATATCTGCGTCTCTCTGGTAGCAATCGGTGGACTAGATTTATAATATCTGTGCCTAATTTGTGAAATAAACAAAAAAACAAACTCAGGGTTGATTGTTTTATCTTTCCTGAGACTCGGCTCTTTGAAATGCGAGTCTCGGAAAACCGGGTTTGCCGTGCCGAGGTCAAAAATGTTGAATATTTGAACTTTGAGGGCGCATGGGTGTGTGTGTCGGCGCATGTCTAAACTGATGACATTCCTTTTCATGTTTGAAAGGCTGAAGGCAGGAAATTTGTCTTAAGACTGACTATCTGAACGACCACATGAATCGTACGTCTGCGTTCTACCGAAGACGCAAGCCAGATGAATCCATGGCCAATTCTAACAACAACAACAAAAAAAGCCTCGAGGGCCTGCTTATTGACTTCATTAGGCTAGTGGTTTACAAGTCAGTCCTTGGGTCACTCAGTTGGTCCACATTTTAGCTTTATGAAGCTGTTTGCGTGAGTGTAGGGTTGAAGACTGGTCCAAGAACCACAGCATGTAAACCACAATTGGGTCAAAGGTAATGACAGTGGTGAAGGCTCACTGCTGAATGCTCTGGGCTACTGAGCAGAAGGTCAGGGTTCAAATCACAGTTCCTCCAGTCTGTTAAAAAAAAATGCAGTATATGAGACAGATGATGCTTTTTTTTGTACTAGTAAATAAATCCTAATAATCCAATTCCTAGTACAACATACACCAAATGCACAAGAGCTTAATGCACAGGACCACTCAGGTACAAATTAATAAATAAATTGAGGTTTAACAGCTTAAGTAGCTAAACTGTTCTGACAAAATTATTTTCCACTTAAATAAATTGTAAACTTAAATTTGGAAAGACGAGATGTATTTGACTTTATGATTCTTTTGCAGCGAGGCTACAGCAAAACCATGCTGCCTTTACACTAGCTTTCGATATGCAAATTAGGTAACGTTTCATCCATGTGATTGGCTCAAACGTTTCTTCAAATCAATCCTATGGTGGTGTAATATTTATGCAGGTTTATCCAATAGAATCCCATTGTCACAGAACAACAAAAAAAAGAAAAACGTTGCTGTGGTTTGATATTTATCCTTTCTCTCAACAAACTCACACTATATGGACCTAACCCAAACCCTGAGGAGCGGAGTGGAAGATCTCCTGCTACTGTATAGATGCTGATCTTAACCATATTAAACACCTTTGGGTTAAAATGGAACATTGACTGCACCCCAGGTCTCCTCACCTCACCCAACACCAGTGCCTGACTTTACTAACACCCTTGTGACTAATCAACACAAATCTCTACAAGCCCACTCCAGCATCTAGTGGAACATCTTCCTAGAAGCACATACGAATCTTATGCTCAGGTGTCCACACACTTTAGTCTTTATAGTGCATGACTATGTGTTGAAGGTGTAAAGGTGTACAGTATATATAGATAATAAAGTATATTGTATATAACGCTATAGTGTATTGTTGCTGTGTGTGCTGTTGTCTTCCACGTTTCCTTCTACCTCACACTATGGTAAATAAAAGTGAAAAAGAGTGTTAGTGTGTGTGTGAGCTGTGGGTTCCAATTGGGGTGTATTTTTACCTAATAGCCAATGTTTACAGGAAGCGCTTCAGATCCACCACAAACCCTGACCAAGACAAAGCACTTACTGAAAATGAATGAATGACTGAATTGATAGTTGAATGAATGAATGAATAAATGAATGAACAGTTAGTTGAACTCAAAAGTTTAAGCTTTAACAGGCACTGTCTCTTATTAAATAATAAAAACGTGTCAGCTCAGAGGCTCTTCGAATGAATTAGAAGGACGAATTTGTGTCTGCTGTGGTATGACAGGCTGAGGTATGTCTACCCTGAGTGTTAATGAAAACCTTTAGAAAAAGCTCAGAGCTCAGACAAGTGCAATGTTCAGTTGTATAATGAAATATAAAGTTGTGTGTGTGTGTGTGTGTGTGTGTGTGTGTGTGTGTGTGTGTGCATACATCGTCAGGTAAGTGCAATATTCAGCTGTATATATATATATAGGAAATATACATCAGTGCAGTGCAGCCAATAGAAATGCTACAAAAATGAAGAGAATAAACTGTTGGGAATAAATGTATAGAATTTTATGGAACAAGTATTAGAATTTGGGTTGTAAATGTAGCTCAGTGCTTCTGATAGTGTTTAGGGCAGTAGAGAAGGATTTGCTGGCCCTGACCGCCCGCCACTGGTGTATGTATATGTACTGTACATATGAATGTATTTGTATTTATATATGTATGTCTGCATGTCTGCATCTATGAATGTGTGTGTATCAATGTGTGTGTGTATGTGTGTCAACAACATTGATTATCTTCTCATCATGGCACCTATTATTGGGTGAGACATTATAGAATTTGTCCTCAGAGTTGACGTGTTGGAAACAGGAAAAATGGGACGACTGGGCCAGAGCATCTCCAAAACTGCAGCTCTTGTGGGATGTTCCCAGTCTGCAGTGGTCAGAATCAATCAAAAGTGGTTCAAGGAAGGAACAGTGGTGAACCTGCGACAGGGTCATGAGCGCCCGTGTGGTCCGATCCAACAGACGAGCTTCTGTAGCTCACATTGCTGAAGAAGTTAATGCTGTTGATGCTCGACGGGTCGGAACTGTTTTGGCAGCAAAAGGAGGACCAACACCATATGAGACAGGTGGTGATAATGTTATGCCTGGTCGATGTATATCTGTGTGTATGTATGTACTGTATGCATGTATTTGCATATTTCTTTGTGTGTGCATGTATGTATGTATATATATATATATATATATACATATACATATACACATACATACATACGTGTGTGTGTGTTTGTCAAAGTGTCTGGAAGACTACGTGTACCTGTCAGTGAGCGCGCGTGTGCGTGTCTGCGCGTCCATGGCAGCGCGCGCAGTCGAAGGAACATTTGAGAGAATGTAATTAGGGAACGCGCCCGCGCGCGCATCTCAGGTGAAGAAGCCTCGCGTGCGTCTCACGTGGTACCGGTCAATTAAATCATCCGGAACAAACAAAGAGAGAAAGAAAGAAAGAAACAACAACAACAAGAAGAGTCGTGTGCGTGTTTATAGACGTGTAGACGATACGATACATAAATAGGAGGAGGGGGAAAAAAAAGAAAAAACAACGGCGTGGAAACAACACCGGAAGTGGGCGGGTGAGAGAGAGAGAGAGAGAGAGAGAGAGAGAGAGAGAGAGAGGGCAGAGGCAGAGGCAGAGGCAGGCAGGCGGATGAGACAGCGCACAGCCCGCTGCTGGAAGCGGACACACGGGCGGCTCTCTGGAAGATCTTTCCCGGAGCTTCGCGTTGCACTTTTTCCGCAAACCAGACCGCGCGTTTCAGCTTCCTGCCCCGGTAAGTCTTCCTGCTTCTGCCAGGGACCATTCACTAGTTCATTTCTTTTTCTTTTCTTTTTTCTAGTACAGCGGCTTCGTAAACAAACTAACTGTCCAAATCCCGTGTGTGTGTGTGTGTGTGTGTGCGCGCGTGCGTGCGCTTTTTTAATATCTATTTGACGCAACTTTGGAGCGGAATTGACGCAACAATTAAACCCAATCACTCCGTCTTATTTTCCAATTTCACACCAGCGTCAGGTTTAATAACACGCACTAACACCAGGTTCCTCCTTGAACACACTTTGTGCAGTGTTGACTCCGGAGCTGTCAAAGCGCCACGGCCTGCGCACCGATCGGCACTTGCGCACTCGGCAGCGCGGCCATGCGGTCCGGTGCGGTCCGGTGCCCTCGGCTCTCCCCGCTGCTCCACGCGTAGCGCGCGCTCTGATACCGAGCCTCGCGTTCCTGTCCATACCGTCCGGAAAAGTAACCTGGGGTTTTAGTTTTAACTATTACATAAAAAAAAAAGTAATAAATGTTTGAAAAGTGAGTAGAGACCCCAAGCGTCTGAGATGAACTTTGTAACGGGGCTGAGTTACACTGTGATGAAGTGACGCTGGAATTACGACACTTGTCACTCGCGTAAAAAAAAAAAAGTTGTGTGTGTATGTGTATATTTTTACATATCATATGTATAATATACTTATTACATTATTTATATGTGTGTATGTATGTGGGTGGGTGGGTGGTGGGGTCTCGCGCTGCAGCAGCAGCAGCAGGACTGTGAGATGATCTGAGATCAGATCAGATCTAAGCAGCTTTCTCTTCCTTCTCTGTTCTTCTGTCTGCAACTGGAGTTCAGGATCAACCTGCCGACTTCATTCACTTTCAGTTTCATCAAACTGTGAAGAAAGAAAGAAAGAAACAAAGACAGAAAATGAAATGGAAAGAAAGAAAGAAAGACGGAAAGAAAGAAGGAAAGAAAGCCTGTGTTCCGATTTGATCTGGTTTAGAGGTTTTACACCTTTTTTTTTTTAAATAAAGTGATATTTAGACATCTAGTGTAAAATCAAGCAAGACAAAGAAAGTGTTTTGGTGCTAAAGGACAGGGTTTTTTTTTTTTTTTTTTGCTACAGGACAGCGTTTTGGTGCTGCAAAAAATGGCAGTAGTGCAGGAAAGTGTTTTGATGTTGCAGGAAAGTGTTTTGATGTTGCAGGAAAGTGTTTTGATGCTGCAGGAAAGTGTTTTGATGCTGCAGGAAAGTGTTTTGATGTTGCAGGAAAAATGTTTTGATGTTGCAGGAACGCGTTTTGATGCTGCAGGAACGCGTTTTGATGCTGCAAGAACGCGTTTTGATGCTGCAGGAAAGCGTTGTGATGCTGCAGGAAAGTGTTTTGATGTTGCAGAAAAGCGTTTTGATGCTGCAGGAAAGCGTTTTGATGCTGCAGGAACGCGTTTTGATGCTGCAGGAAAGCGTTTTGATGCTGCAGGAAAGTGTTTTGATGCTGCAGGAAAGTGTTTTGATGCTGCAGGAAAGCGTTTTGATGTTGCAGGAAAGCGTTTTGATGTTGCAGGAAAGTGTTTTGATGTTGCAGGAAAGTGTTTTGATGCAGCAGGAAAGTGTTTTGATGTTGCAGGAACGCGTTTTGATGCTGCAGGAACGCGTTTTGATGTTGCAGGAACGCGTTTTGATGCTGCAGGAACGCGTTTTGATGCTGCAGGAAAGTGTTTTGATGCTGCAGGAAAGCGTTTTGATGTTGCAGGAAAGCGTTTTGATGCTGCAGGAAAGTGTTTTGATGTTGCAAAAAAGTGTTTTGATGTTGCAGAAAAGCTTTTGGTGTTGCAGGAAAGCATGGAAATGTTTGGTACTATAGGTGTAGGTAAGCATGAAGGTAAGCATTTGGTACTGCAGGAATCTTTTTTTTTTCCTACACAAAAGCATGTTGAACTACAAGAAAGCATTTTGCTGCTTTACAGTATGAAAGTGTTTTGGTACTATAAGACGGTACTAGACAAACTACTAGTACAAAACTACTAGTTTATGTTTTAACTAGGAACCATCTCACCACTGCAATAAGCGTTTTAATATGACAAAAAACATAAAAAAATCTTGTTAAAAGAGGATTTTTTTTTGTTTTCAGATTAACATTTTCTTGCTAAATACAAGAGAACGTGTCATTAAAAGGAAACCGAGATCAAAATGTCATTAAAGCAACATAATATCTGTTGCAGGCTGCAGTTTTTAAGACAGTGCCTGCAGGGTTGGCAGTACATCCTGCCCAAAGTCACAGCTGACAGGACAAATCGAATTTTACTTTACCGAGGGCGACTTTGTTCCTGCCGTATTCAGAATACAGAAACGTGCGGTGATAATAGCTGCATTCTAACCTTCACAAGCTTTACACTCCTTCATCACGGTCCTTACTTAAAGAAGAGAACACAGATCCAGAAGATGTTAGCAATCACACTAACTTAATGGCTTCCTCTCAGCATGTCGGGTCGTTCTGTGCAGTGTCTATGTCCCCGAGCAGACCTCCAGACATAAAGGCCATGGAGGAGAGGGTTACTTCAGAGGTTATCTTTTTCTTTTTTTTTTTTCTTTTTTTATCAGTTTTGGCCAGTTCACTGACTGCTGTGCTGAGCACTTTTTTTCCTCAAAAAAAAAAAAAACGTCCATAGGAGCGTTTAACCAAGTGAGATTTTTATCTGCAAACACTGATAGATCTGTTGTCATACGTGTCTAATGACCTGGCTAGCATCAGCTGTCCTGAGCGTTTCACAAGTGATTGTAAAAATGACTCATATACACAGCTAATATGGGCAAAATATTATGTCCTACTACGTCATACTGTCGCAGTGTTCACACCATTTACAGAATACAGAAGCCTAAGGTTTGTTGCGTTTTATCCAGACATCGAGAGAATTGCTAATCTAAAACATCTGTAATGCACTCTCTCTCTCTCTCTCTCTCTCTCTCTCTCTCGATATAATCGAAAACTAAGTTTTGGTATTTGTGTGTGGGTTGAGTCAGTGTTCTACCCACCTTGAACCCAGAGTAATCAAGCATACACCCAACACCATGTGTTTATTGCTTTCAGACTGCTATATTTAGCTCTCCTTTGGTGTGTGTGTGTGTGTGTGTGTGTGTGTGTGTGTGTGTGTGTGTGTGTGTGTGTGGGAGGGAGGGAGGGAGGGGGTGTAGAGGAGCGTTGCTGGGGCAGGATTGTCATAGGTGTCAAACTGTAGACCACACATGAATTCAGACGTCCATCCTGTCAAAGCGAAACAATAAACAAACAAACAAGGGTGCAAACTAGTGCATGCCGGCGTTCTCGTTCTTCACATTCACACACGAGTCACTCGGAAAGGTTTTTAGGACCTGCGGTTGGTGCAAGAGGGTCTTTGTGGTCTTCTGTTGGTGTTTTTTTTTTTATTTTTGTTTGGTTGGCTTTTTCTCTCCAAATGGTACCAGATGCATATCAGTGTTTTGGTTGTTTCAGCTGCGCAAACGAAACTGAAAATCCTTAAGCAACTTTATCTTGATTATATGGGCAAATGTTTGTGCACATCTGAGCATAAGATTTTTTATATGATTTTTGAAAATATGTTAGAATACCCTCTAATGTTCTGGGAAGACGTTCCACTAGAGATTTTTTTGGTCAAAGCATTGGACTTTGGATCCAAAGGTCAGGAGTTCAAATCCCAGGCACAGTAAGCTGCCACTTCTAGGCCCTTGAGCAAGGGCCCTTAATCCTGTAGCTGCTCGGTTGTATGAATGAGATAAAAGCCGCTCTGGATACGGGGGTCCTCTAAATGCGTAAATGTAAATCTACGAGGGTGTTCTTAAAGTTAGGGTACTGATGTAGGTGAGGTGAGGAGGCCTGCAGTGCAGTCAGCGTTCCAAATCATCCCAATGATGTTCACTAGATTTGAAGCTCCATAGCAGACCATTCAAGATCTTCCACTCCAAACCATGTACAAAATATCTTAATAAAGCTGGCTGTGTACAGAGGGGTATTGTCATGCTGGAACAGGTTTGAGTCTTATAGTTCAAGAAAAAGAAAAAAAAAAGAATGCTACTGCATCCACATTGTGTGCGTACAACTTTGTGGTTACAGTTTGCAGAAGAACCACATATGGCTGTAAAAGCCAGGCGTCCCAATACTTTTGCCATAAACACTATACATTTGTCATGCAGAAGCTAAACACTACAAAAGCCAAGTACACACTGTGAATGTTCTGTCACCTCTGTTAAGACGCTGGAGGCTCGGGCATGGCTGCAGCTTGTGTTTGGGGATTAGTAGGCTTTATGTAGCGACAGTGCTAAGAAGAGAGTCTAACGTTTTGATTTAATGGCCGTGCATTCCTACGTCGGTCGTCACGTCACTAATCACCACCTGTTGTTTTGTTTTTTTCTCGCACAGAAAACGAACAGGTCTGCGCCGCCGCGGTGTGCAATTCTGGTTTGTGTGGTGTGTGTGATCCAGTACGTCTCCTGCTCTTTGTGCTTTATTTTTATTTTGTATTTTTTTGGTGACCTTTTGTCCTCCTGGCAGCCGGGAGCAGAAGGGCTCTCGTCCAGCTCATCATATGAGAAATCAGGAACGCGCGAGCTTTGGCAAGGGATCCGAACACGAAGAGGTCAAGGGTGACTCCTCACTGAAAACCAGAACCATAAATACTCGCGATCATTTTTCACCCGCAGTCATGCTGAAGCTGCGTGCGTTTACACGTCCCTGCTCCACGTGCAGACACGCTTAGGCTTCTCGGTCGAAAATCACCACAGAGCTGTGGTTAATTACAATAATTTAACCCTGAAAAACGGAGCTGAACTTTAATATTTGAGTTATATTTGAAAGATTTAAACACCATGATAACGATATAAATAAATCGAATACTTATTTATTACATGCTTGTGCATGTCCACTCTATTTATATGCAACGAACTGGGTGATGACACTTTACTTTTGTGTAAATGCACCGATGTTAAACTTTTATTTTCGTTGAAAAATCCTTAGCATGAATAACAGCTTTACACACTCTCAGCATCCCGAATGCTATTTCCTATTTTTTCTCAATTGATCCTCTTCTTCTTACATGAGTTCTTTTGTTCGAGCCAGAATTGTCACATTTTGACTTGTTTGTCCACAGAAATGTTCTTTCAGTTATGTTTTTGCCTTTTAATGAGTGTGTTGCATAGAAACAAATGCATGTGTCTCAAAAATAATGAAAGACTGGATGGAGATATAGGTGGATGTCTGTCTGTCTGTCTATCTATCTATCTATCTATCTATCTATCTATCTATCTATCTATCTATCTATCTATCTATCTAATCAACAATATGGAGTGGGAGGCGGGGCAGGAGGGCCAGGGGTTGGGGGTTGGAAGGCTGATATCTGTGTACTTAACCTGAAGGCAAATTTGTGTTCCACATGGACTGTGTGTGTGTGTGTGCTGTTTCTCAATAGGAAGCTGCTCCGTTCTCAGCATGATGTCTTGTTGCTTAAAAGTCAAGAGCTTGAAAGGGAGCTAAAATGGAAGCCAGGAGTGATTGATTGACTTGCCCACATGATGACATGCATCTGTTTTATTCTGAAGGCCAATTCAGACCCTCAGTCACACCTCTGACAGGTCGAATAGGCTCGTATTTGAGCTGTTGCAGCTCGGAACAACATGACATCTTGTCTGCTTTGCGCACCCCCAGTCGGGTTAATATTTTTTTTGCCTTGCGTGCGAGAGTGGTGTGTAAACCCCTGAGAGATCCTTTCGCATCACCTTCTCTACACACCGTAAGCTTGAAAATGATAAGCGATTGTGCAGCGTGTACGTACCGTAATGATGTGCATAATGAACCCTGTTCCAGCTCTCTCACATCAGTTTTGTTACCCTTGTGTCAATTGTTATTAGCAACCATTCTAGTTTTCTACTCTTAATTAGTTTAACACAAATTAAATGACATACTGATCATTGATTGTGGGCGGAGCTTTGTTCTAGCTTTGATTAAAAGGCAAGGAAACTGTACTAGCTACATACACTAACCAGTAGCAGCCATGATCTCGGAAATGCTACCATGTTTAAGGTTTGCAAACTAACTGCAGGAATGAATTACATGCAGCGTTTACATTTAGGGGATTTTGCAGACGCCCTTATCCAAAGCGACTATCATGTACATAATTATATAACTGAGAGCTATGGTGTTAAGGGCCTTGCTGAAGGGCCAACTCCCAGTGTAGAATTCATCCAGCCTGAAGATCCACGAAGTTACTGAGCAACTTTGAGGATGGATTTGGACTGTAATTCTGATTCATCGGTTTTGCAGATTTATCTACACTAATAGTTGTTTGCTTGAATTGTTGGATATCGGCAGAAATCCATACCGATAGTTTTTCCGGGTTGCACTATACAGTACAAGTGAGACCTCAAGAGGCAAATCACTGATGCGTTGGGAGGTTTATGTGAAGTGTAATTTTTTTTTCTTTCTTTTCTTTATTTTTGTGGATGTTTAACTTTTTGTTTAAGTTTGTTACAAGTCTTTAATAATAACAATAATAATTAAAATAATGAATATATTATTATTTATTTCATTTAGCAGATTTTCATGATTCAGTACTGTATTTTTAAGCAGAACTATTTTACACGGAGTGTTATGTTTGTTTTCTTTAGCCAGTATTTAATTGAAAGCTATTGGCTGATTGATTAATCATTGATCAAAAAGTACGATTTAACCCAGCTATCAGTATCAGTAAAATCCACTATTGGTTGAACTGTATTAACTGCCACATATTGCATACATTTTTTCGCATTTATGCATCCAGCACTGGACAGCACACCTGAACAATGATGGGACTGTAATGAATAGACATTTGGTGCCACCCAGATGACAATGGGTTCCCTTTTCAGACTGGTTCCTCTCCAGGTTTTTTCCTCTTGCCATCTGAGCCAGGTTTTCCTTGCCACAGTTGCTACTGGCTCACTTATTAGGAATAAACCTCTACTCTCTACTAATAAAACTGAATTATTTTGAATTAGTTCAAAATAATGCGGTCACTTCACCCTTTAGTAATGAATGAATGTAGACAAGTACAGTACGTAAACATAGGAATGATGATTTATGTCTGTGGTTGGACAGAGGGTCATTATGACTATAAAAGCATGACAATTATGTACTGTAACACAAATTCCTGTTCCTAGAGAATGTTTTAATTAGAATTGTTGTAATCTGGGGTCAGAGCACAGGGTCAGCTGTGATGCCCCAGAGCAGAAAGGGTTAAAATCCTCACTCCAGGTCCAGACAGGTGGCGGCTTGGCCATGTTAGGACTCGAACTACTGACCTTTTGATCAGCCTTAATCGCTGAGTGGCTGCTATTACAAAAGATGTAGTTCCACTGAAACCTTAGCAGAACTAAACATCATGATGACGAGTTTATGTAATGAAAATGCAGCCTGAAACCAGACATTTGCCTTTTTTTAGTTATTTATTTATTTACTTTTTGCTTTTGTGGTGTTACTGCTTGAACTCGTCTTTTATACGAGATCTGCTTCTTGAGCGCATTCTTTCAATGTACCAGGGGAGGGTCTTGTTCTGTAGAGATAGCTTATTAGCGGTAAACATGGTGTGTTGTTGGGCTAGTGTGTGTGTATGTATGTATATGTGTGTGTGTGTGTGTGTGTGTGTGTGTATATATATATAAAAAATATAAATAAGAAATTTGGTTTATAGTTATACTATATATATTATACTTTTATTTTTTATTTATTTTATTTTTAATGCTCTATTTTTTACTAACATGTTGATATAATAAGCATTTCACTAACTGTCGTACTTTGTATGAATGTATTTGTGACATCAAATTTGATTTTTTTCCTGGTTGATGTTGATTTCATTCTGCAGAAGGTGGAATTTGTGAATGTCTGTGTTTTACTAAAACAGGACTGTTTATTGCCAGAATGTTGCTACTCCTATTTTTTTACACAGCTTTTTTCATCAGAAAAAAAGATTTAAATCCTGTTCTTTTTGAAAATCGGTGTTCAAGAATACCCTGAATACATTGACTGGTTTAACACTTCGTGAGAAGACTTTTTATGGGTCTTGGTATACAAAACCAAACACTCATAAAACATAACGTATATGAGATCTGCTGTATGTTCATTGGTACTATTCCAAGGTAACATGCCATGCATCTAAGAAGTGCTGTTTTATAGTTAAATGCTGGTATACTTCTTATAAACACTATAAAATAAAAAAGGGTACCACTTAGGGGTGTAATAAAATATCGATACGTTTGAATATTGTGATATCAAAAACACAATATTTGGAAAATAAAGTCCATACTTGATTCATGGCAGTTGTTTGGTTTTGAGTTTATCTGATTAACGCTAGATAGATTAGTCTTATCTCTAAACTTAAACAGTGACAGGAAGTGCTAGCATAAGGGCATGTTCTAATACTAATGGTAGTACTAATAATATAATACAATAATCATCATTAGCAATCCTACTTCATGTTAAGACTAAGTGCATATGTTTAAAACAAAAATTTACTGTTATTTTTAGACAATTAATTCAAGTGCAATTCTGGTTACATATTTTTTTCTTTGCTATAGTTTGCATATAGAGGTGTTCTTAATGACAGATTTCCTAAAATAAAATCCCATTCCTAAAATAAGAAAAATATTCCAATATATCGTCTTGCTTTCAGTATCACAATGCATATCGTATCGCAACCTCTGTAACATGATGCGTATCGTATCGCCAGATTTTTGCCAATTTTACAAACATGAGTGCACAATAGTGACCTATGAAATTGTGCAGTCGAGCCACAGTTCGGATGAAACCATGGTAGCTTGAAGGAAGTAGTAGCACAGTGGTTAAGCCAATGGACTTTTTGTCAGAAGCTTCGAAATTTGCAAGATTGTGAGTTCAAATCCCAGCTCCACTAAGCTGCCTCTGTTAAGCAAGGCTTTAACTCGGTTGTAGAAATAAAATCATTTGCTTTGGATGCCAAATGTCATAAAAATAACTAAATTCTCCTCTCTGAAAGCAAACCTGTGACGAAACCCCCTTGAACGAACACCAGAATCCGTCTTGGTGCAGATGTGTGTCTTTAGGCCAAGTGTTAAAAGCGCAAATGTAACAGTTCATACTGAGGAACATCATACGGTTTGGAGGAAGGAGTCCTGCAGCAGTTACACTATTTTTCCATCAGCCTTCTTTTACTCAGTAAATTTCTTCGAATTGTTCAGTGTGTGGTTTCAGGCAAATAGAGTCCAGAGAATTGAACTTATTTTATATATGCTTTATGTAAAAAAAAAAAAAAAAAAAAAAAAAAGGCTATAGCAGGGACATTCGCCAAGAAAAGTCTGGGACATCAGATTTGTCAATGAATATGGTGGGATCGGTTTAAAACTATTTATCAGCTCCACCTTATACTGTACGTCCACTGCTGATTCGCTCATTTATTACCACATACTGTGTGACAATGAAACTTTGGGGACAACCAAAAAGTATGAATACAACAGAGCTCAGTTCAGACATTGAATATATTGAGTTTAAATTGTGTGGCTTGAATCGATTTCCAAAAAGGATATTCTTCTGATCCCCAGGGTTTAGTCATGTTCTTTAGAGTCAGCATGTCTTTAAACTGGAGGAGGAAACCCCTGATACACAGGTTGACCATAAAAACTCTGTGCGCACATGTAAAAGCTAAAATCCCACCTCTCTGTAGACACGAGGCAAAAAAAAACACTCAGCCACCCAGGAATAAATATTTGTCCAAATGGTGGAAATTACAATCTATTTATTAAATTACATTTAGGGATCCAAGCACCAAAAGCGTCGTGCTGAAAGGCTCTAAAAGAATATTATGTAGCAAACCCCAGCTGGTAGGGGATTGCAGTTAAATGGATTCCTGGTTTTCCTGGTTTGTTTAAGTAAAAGGTTCCCCTTTTACTTAAACAAAGTTAAAAGAAAGGGTTGAAGTCGGCCATTTGTAGTTAAAACAAGGCTCTAGATAAAAACTCTTCTGTTTATATATTAGCTAGAATGCTAAACAATCTGATTTGGTGGGTGTTTGAACACCACAAATGGTTGCGTGAGTCAAGTGTTTCAGTACGCCGATACTCTTCCTCTTGTAATAGGAATCGAATCTCGGCCGTCACGAGAACAAAGAACAGAGTTATGGTTATGGTTGGTGTTCTGGTTAGTTGAGTTAATGCAGAAATTCCCCAAAGGAAGTGACACATGTGTCTATGACTCTCTCTCTCTTTTTTTGCTTTCCAACTGACTTCCAGACTTATCTCTTTTCACCCTCTGATCCTGCCGTGTGTGTGTGTGTGTGTGTGTGTGTGTGTGTGTGTGTGTGTGTGTGTGTGTGTGTGTTTGGGTGTGAGAACGAGAGACAGATTCTGGGTTTGCGCTTTATCAGATGAGCCATGTTTGTTTTGTCAGACTCTTTTGCAAGTGACCTTGACTAAAATCCACTCGCTCATACAGTATAGACTCGTTTTCTCAACCTTGTTCTCTCGCTCGTTCTTTCCCACCTATCACACTGTATTTCATCTCTCTCTCTCTCTCTCTCTCTCTCTCTCTCTCTCTCTCTCTCTCATGCTTCTCTTTACCCTCACAATTTTCCCAGCAGCGAAACAGAATTAAGATAATCTACATACAGGAACCCAACCGTGTTCTGACTAATCGTTTATCAGACTTGCAGCCATAATAGAATTTATTTCTGGACCCCGATTGAAACTGTTCGATGAGTCACTTTTCTTTAAGGGTCTCGAACACCACTGGTCACAGGCCTTTGTATTTTCTTACATAACAAATATCCAGATTATTATACAGACATTATTCAATTAGAGAAAGATTCTCGTCACACAGTCAAATACACTGTGTTCAGATAGATGGTCTTCTTACACAGTCAGATATCACATTACTCAATTCCACAGTTCCAATGATCTCCATTTTCGAGGACCACAAGGCATTGTTCATGCGATGCAGATTAACGTTTGGGCACTACTATATACACTATATAGGCAAAAGTATTGGGACACCTGACCTTTCCTGCCATCTGTGGATCTCCAAACCGTTACCACAAAGCTGGAGGCACACAATTGTATAGAATGTCTTTGGATGTGATATGTTGACATTTTGCGTTTTGAAAACTCAAACCAGTTCCAGCACGGCAATGTGCCTGTGCACAAAGTGAGCTCCGTGAAAATATGATTTACATGGTTTGCAGAGGAAGTTCCTGAATGGCCTACTATAGAGCTCTGATCGCAATCCTTCTGAACACCTTTGGGATGAATTGGAATGCTGAGAATGGCTCAGAGTTTAAAAAAACAAAAAAAAACAAAACAAAGAAATATCTACCCATGAAGGATGTTTCTTGACACTTCAATCCACAAGTATGGAACAGCAGAGCAGAAACATCAGTATTTCAAACATCTTTCTAGTGAACATGCTACTTTCTTCACCTGCTTCTGATTCTTGCCCCAGGCCTTCTCACGTCACCTACATCAGTACCTGACTTTACTAACATCCTTGTGGCGTATACACAAATAATCACAAACCCATTTTAAAATCTAGTCAAACATCTTCCCAGAAGAGTGGAGGGAATTATAAGAGTTAATTGGGACTAAATGTGGAAAGCGATTCTCAAAAAAAACACATACCACATTCTTATGATAAAGTGTCCACAAACTTTTGGCAATGCATTTTATTATCATTTCATGTTGTAATTTGATATGCGAAGACGGAAGGGCAGTGAGCGGCAAAAAGAAAAGAGGCTGTGGAAAACTTCTTGTCTTGGTCAATATTTCATGACCGAAAATCCAGCTAGAGTTAGCATGCTAATTAGAGTTAACTTAGCAAAAAGGATGAAAATCATCAAGTGCACGTTGGTTATTTACATTTCCAATTGTGAAAAATGTTGGGAACAATGCTAATAAAAAAACGCACGATTTGCCAAACCCAGAAAGCTTGCATATATATACCTGCCTATGATGCTAATTTGACAGTCTTTCCTTTAACTAGCCATAAATAACTCCCATCATGGAAAAGCACCTTCACAGTTTCTTCTGTTTTTACAGCCTTTCTTGTGATTATCCGCATGCGTCGGGGGCTAAACACTATGTTTCCCAACAAAACGCGATAGGGGTGGAGTGAAGCGCCAATAGGTTGTGTATGGAAATAGGACATTGTAAGCACACAAACACGACTTCAGATTCTAGAGTTTTCTCAACTCTTCCACTGATGCTATTAGGGGTGTACACAAAATTCCTCGGTTTTTGAGTCACGGTTCAATTCCGGTATAATTTGTTTTACGCAGTTTAATAACGTAACATTACAACATATCAACATTTTACATTTCTTTAACACTTTTATGGAAAATGCCTGCTTGCTTATATGATGCATAAACAATCTAAATAAACAATACAATATATAAAATATATTTTATAAAAAATGTTATTAAAATAAAATTGAGTAAATCTAATTAATGCAATTAATTATATTGATTCAATTCAGTAATCCATAAAATTGGCACAAATAAAATTAACTAAGTAAAATGTAATAAATGGAAAAATGTAATCGTTTACATTTGCGTAATACAGATGTGCAAGTGTGTTTGTGTTTTTATATTTAAATATTTAATTTTCTAAAGATATCATATGATAACTTTTTTACTTATTTCAGCAGACTTTAACAAATGTCTTAATTCCATCCATCTTTCACTCACTCACTCCCTCAATATGTGGTATTGTCAGGATTTTGTCCTCGTAAGAGAAGTTCTTGAGTTGTAGGCTGATTTATCTTAAGTTGTATTCTAGCGTACCAGTGTAGATTTATTCATTGCTAGATACTCAAAGCACTTTTGTACGTCGCTTTGGATAAGGGCGTCTGCGAAATATCACAAACGTAAATGTATATTTCACTGAACGCAGCGAGTAGCCACAGTGACACTGCGCTAACTCTAGTTTTTTTTTTTTATCCCTGGCATTGTTGTGCATGTTTTCACGCTTAGTAATAATAATAAAATAAAAAATACAGTGACACCGTGCGAGGTGAAGACTAAACAAACCTGCAGTCCTCCACTTAATACGTTGCCATTGAAATGTAGATTTTAACTATGTTTCGCACGTAAAAAGGATTGCACGGACTTAAAGCCCCATACTGAAACATTTTGTTACGGATACAAATATACCTAGATGCTATAATGGTGTTTTTTTTATTGATCTATTTGGCATATAGTTGTTTGTTCAAGTAAAAAAATAAATTACAAATCTATTATCTAGTTTAAGGAGTAAAGGCCAAACGTCTTGGTTGCCTTGTACAATTTGAATGCAGTACCGCTGAGGTAAATAACTACCCTAACTGTCCACTTAGATGCCTCCATGGGTACCTGAAAATGCTGAAATGCACACCGAGCTGTGAATTACCTCTCTTATTCCATCATTTGCAAGCATTAACATCTCACAGCTTTCACTGATGTTTGCTGACGGCATTGATAATAAAAGCGAGTCATTTCCGTTACGTCAGTAGACGATTTTAGCCAACTCTAAATCAAATATTTAAAGAGAGAATATATGTGAAATCTTTGTCATCTTTCCTGCAACTGTAATAACGAGGCTGTCGGTGTTAACTCCTTGTGCCCTTTTTTTTCATTACATTTCTCACGATAACACAATTGCGCCCATTGACCAAATTCGCCGTATTTCCCAAACCAGTTCATTGACACGAAATAATCGTCCGTTTAACTTACAATACCCGCCCGTCTCACTCCGAACAACCGTATGTTACTATGGTTACAGATGTTCCATTGACAGCGGTTTGAATTTTTTCTTTTTTTTTCTTTCACATCGTCGCTGTTCTGGAAGCTTCTTTGAAATTTTTTCCCCATGCCCCCACACATGCCTTCTTCACCCTCTCTAATAAGGGGGCACGCTTCCTCGTACGCTCAAACAAATCCATTTTCACAAATCCCTCTTTTTGCCGACTTCAATTTAATGCCTTTTATTCTGATCCGCCGGATTATACTGTCAGACACGCGAGCTGTGGTACTCCATTGTAGCTGGTTCTCCATCAGGACTGCACTCTGTTCTGGACATGTAAATCACGGCAGCACACCACTTTCCACAGCTTGATTTGTGCTCATGAATCTGGGCTTTTTATGCTCTCGTGATTTTTAGAGGAATAATAATAAAAAAAAAGAATAAAAACCAAAAAAAAAAAGTCTTCGTCGGCTCTTTCTTTCCCTGAGAGTGTCTGTACTTTAATGAATGTGCGTTGCTCAGTAAGCTGCTATAAGCTTGAGCAGGACAGAATCACTTCTCTTCCTTGGGCTCTCCAGCCTAATGATTTATACCAAAAGAAAGAGAGAGAGAGAGAGAGAGAGAGAGAGACGAGGAAGATTTACAAATTCATCTCAAGACAGCAGTGCAAAACAGATCTGCAATAGTAGCGACACACACCCCGGCTTCTAGCTATCATTTTATCCGACGTGAAGCAGCTGAAATCAGCAGGAACTTCTGCACTGTTTTTTTTCTCTTTCTTTTTTTTCTTCTCTCAGTCACTGCCATCAGCTGACCTCTCAGGGGAACTCTTTCCATCTTATCACTGACCGAGTTCCTGAACTCTGACCCCTGCCCTCTTTTGCAATCAGGTAAAATATGTAGTGAGGTAAACAGTGGTTCTCTGGACAATAGACTGAGGACTGTGCTGAGTTTTCTTGGTCAAATAACAGGGTTCCAGCACAAACCTGATGCATGGACATACCACATGTACATTACGTGTAACCATGAAAAAATTGTATAAATATATGTACTACAGTTTGTTAAATTATTGTCAGATTACAGTGTACTACCCCATACTGATCACCACTCTTTAAGACTCCTGAGTAGGCTAGGCCACATCTAGACAGGATATTTTTCAAGTTACGATGAGCTCATGGAAACACACCCACCGTAAGTCGAGGTCTACCTGTACAATGCTGGTGTTAAGAGGAATGAAGCTAACAGAGCATCGTATGGGGTCACGTCACATTATCGTGTCGTGGATCGTTTTGCAACATGGCCCATAGAGCGTTTAACTGACTTCCTGTTGATCTAACTTTCAAGGTTATTCAAGGAACTGTTGGACATGAACACAGAAGCTTGGGGGACTTTTACTTTGTCTTTGAGTGTCAGATTGGTTTTACATTTATGGCAGTTGGCAGACGACCTTATCCAGAGTGACTTACATTGATCTCATTCATACAGCTGAGCAGCTAAGGGCCTTGTTTAGGGGCCCAGGAGAATAGCAACTTAATATGGCTGGGATTTGAGCTCATGACCTTCCGATCCAAAGACCAATGGCTAAGCTAAGCTAAGTGCCCAGTGGTTTAAAAACACTTTGCTATAAAGAGATCTAATCAATTGCGTAACCTCCTGTTGTTTTTTTTAGGTACTTTCTCGTCTCGATTGACAACAAACGCTTAAACAATTGCAACAGGTCTGCACATTAAACTGGCAGCGAGCATTTTGCACAACGCGGAAAAAGTGCGTACTGTGTATTTGAATTTGCTCTTTGGAATCCCTTGATAGACTCACAGTCATTAGCCCAAGTCTCTTTCACACACACACACACACACATACACACACACAAAGGCAGATTGTTTATCACCAGCTCTATAGTGTCGTCTAGGCTATAATTCTCTAACCTCTGCTGGGAGTTGTTTTTTTGGGTTAGGGGTCCATCTGGGATCTGTCTGACACTACTGGATTGAACCTAGCACTAGGATGATGTCGATACATCTGCGTGCTTTCTGATGATGTAGATGTTTTCTTGTGGTCTCGTGGATTGTCACTGAACAAAAGTCAACAGATTAAAACCGACATGAAAGATCCTTCCGTGCTACTGCGAACTTATCTGATCTATCTGTCTAACTTTTGAGTCCATTTGCAGAGTGCAAACCAGAATTAGGGGTGTCCTCAAATATGTGTGTGTGTGTGTGTGTGTGTGTGTTAAGCTTGTGGGACGCACTGAAAAACAATAAAAAAAAATCACTTTGCAGAATGAATGTAGAAGAGAATATACCTTTACAGAATCTTACAGACATCGTTAAATATCGATTAATATGGGTTGGATTTATTTACGCTTGTTAAAAACAGATTTTTATAATTTTTAATTACAGCAGTATCATAACAGGCTGTATATAAACCTTTTGGGGGGAAAAAACGGGAGTTCAATGTTAAATCGGATATTGTGCACCCCCATTTTCTTTATTTTGGTTTAAAACTAAACTTTCTGGTGTTTTCTTCGGCCTAAATCTTCTCCTCCCATCTCTCTGTTTTCTCCCAGTTCCTACATTTTTTATCCTTCAGTGTTTTCTGTGTTTACCTGTAAAGCTGCTCTCCAGAGTTTAGCAGGTGGTGCGTCTGTAATAATGGTCCGTGGGAAACACAGTGCACCGTGTGTAGTTAAATGGACCAAATGAAGCAAATTTTTTTTAATTCGAATCACTCGAGGTATTCAAAGGAATCTTACAGCCCTAGTCGAATCAGACTCCTTCTATCGAAGCATCGAATCTTCTACCCCCATTTATTTTGGTAAGATGTATTTATATAAGAGAAATTTCGGGTATCCTAAAAGATTCCTGAAATCTGTAGCCCTAAAATCTGTAGTCTTTGATCACTGGTTTGACATTGTTAATGGCCGATTCATGGTGCCGTTGCGATCATTCTTTTCCTCCAATGAAATTCCTGCCAGTGTCAGATCTTTCCTGCTGTGCGACGGACTTTGTTTGCTGCCAACTACCGTTGTGTGTGTCACTTTTCGACTGTCGTGTCGTTTGACAGTTTGACATTATGACAACTGAGATCCTACAGTGTGACATGGGGATCATGTACAGTCTGGCAAGCAACAATTGCAAAGAACTATTAGAAATCACACAGTGTGAGCTCAGTTCTTCGCGGTCTCCTGTCAATAAACACATCCCAGCGCTGGTTCTGTAGGACACAGTAAAAATCCAATGAGTCTAAAACCCTGTGGGAAAGAAGACAGTTAGGAAGAAAGAAGTTGTTGATTTTTATAGTGTTAATTCAAGTGTTGCTGGAACATGTGCATTGCCTTGTCAAAAGTTTGGAAAGATCTATGGATTTTGAGAGTTCTCCTGGAATAAATCTCCAACTTTCCCTGATCCCAAACAAATTATTAAGCTCCTTTAAGTTCCTCTGAGCTGCAAATGTCAAAATCGGTTTAATCTATCTACAGAACTTTCTCCAAGTTTCCAAACTCATGACAGGCTCTATAAGTCTTTGGAAGGTTGTTTGAAGATTGCTAGAGTGAACTGTTCAGATATCAAGTGATAATGTGTTCTACCAGCTCAGTACCAGAACAGAGAAGAGTCTGGAAGCATGTCTTCCTAAGAGATGGTAGTACCAGTTGAGCAGTAGTTAAGGCTTGGAAGAAGCATAGTGCAGTGCAGCATGAGATAAGTGCTGAGAGTTTGAGGGGTGCTGGACTGTGTTTGGCTTTGTAGGTGAGCATGAGTGCTATAAATCTGATACATTGTAGAAGTGAGGTAATGTAGGAGAACTTAGGGAGGGTTGGAAACAAGTCATTCTGCATTCTAGATCAGTTGCCGAAGTTGAGGCTTTCAGAGACCTGCTCGGAACAAGTCTTTAGAGAACGGACAAGCCCCCTGTGTGGCCCGAAACAACCAAATTATCCTGATGTTGTAAAAGAGAAATTGATCTAAACATGCAACCGAAGCTGAGATCAGAGAGTTGTCCTTTATGGGGAAAAATAATTTTGACGTCTAGAGAAATCACCTCGGGTGAACATCAGGTCAGTTTAACTGGAAACTCACTAAAGCATGAGTTTGCTGTAACCTCCACTCTTTTGGGAAGATGTTCACTAGATTTTGGAGTGTGTTTGTAGAGATTTGGGTTCATTCAGCCAACAAGGGTGTTAGTAAGATGAGGTGTTGGGGATGAGGAAGCCTGGGGTGCTTTGGGTATTCCAATTCCTCCCATAGGTTTGAGGTCACTCAAGCTCTTTAATTGTAACCCATGTAACGCATTTGTTCATGGAGCTGTTTTGGTGCACAAGGAGCATCGTCATGCTGAAAACGGGTTTGGGTCTCCTAGTTCTAGTGAGGAGGAAAATCCAATTCTACCGCATCCAATGACATCATATACAACTGCGTGTCCAATTTTGGAAGAACAGTTTGCAAAGCACATCTGGCTGGAAAAGTCAGGTGTCCCAATATTTTGTCGATATAGTGAACGTTTAAGTGTTACTGAGAGTTTTGTATCGTTACACTGAAAGGACTCCACACACACACTCTTAGCGGAACTGTAGGTTTATGCCTGTAGTCTTGCTACTCATTTAATACATTCAATTCATGTATTTAATCTAAAGTAGTGAGGAATGGGGTGTTTTTCTGGTAAAAAGTAAAATATTACCTATTGAAATATAGAGAATAGTTAGCTATTAATAATAATATAGAGTTATATATGTGAATGTTCCCCAAAATGCAAAGACCCTTAAATTTGAAAAATGTATTGAAGTAAGGAAAGTAAGTGAAACACACTTCCCTCTTGTGCACCACTTTTGATTAAGTGAAGCCCCTTTACTAGCTTGCTTTTAAAACTCTGAACTCCAGACGCCAGCTCAGGTCTGTAATTCATGAAGTAAGTAATTCATGAAGTCATTAAAACTGTGAAGTGGCCAATTTACATCCAGACTTGTGTAGATTAGGACAAAAGTATTAGGACAGCTGACTTTTCCAGCCATATGTGCTTCTTTGCATAACTGTTACCACAAAGTTGGAGGTACACAATTGTATAGGACGTCTTTGGATGAAGTACCAATACATTTTGACTTGAATCGATCTCGGAGATCCAAAACTTTTTCAGCATGATACAGCCAGCTATATGAAGATCTGTTTTTTATGATTGGAGTAGCAGATCTTCAATAGCCTGCTACTGAGTTTTTACCTCAGCCTTATGGATAAATGAATTGGGACCCCGATTGCACCCCAGATCTTCCATCCAACATCAGTACTTGACTTTAACATGTCTAATCATCATGTCTACACAAACACACTCCAAAATCTAGTGGAACATCTTCCCAGACCAGTGGAACTTTCTCCGTTCCTCTCTTCTGTTCCTCCTCCTGCTCCTTCTCTCTTTTTTCCCCCCATGCTTTCATTTCCAGCAGTGTGTATTTTAAACTGACGTCTAGGCCCAGTGTGTGTTAAATTAGCACTAAAGTCAGTAAAGACTGTAAACGTCAGATTGATAAATGAGTAATGGCGCATCTAACCTTGCGAACGCACAGCAAATGAAGCAACGAATGTAACGAGGGAGGAGATAAGGGACTTTCAGAGAGCTTTCTGAGGAAGCCGGTAGCTTTTCAAAGTAACTGCGTAGTAATGCTGTAGCATATTCCATCTCTCTCTCTCTCTCTCTCTCTCTCTCTCTCTCTCTCTCTCTCTCTCTCTCTCTCTCTCTCTCTGTTTCTTCCTCTCCGCTTGCTGTAAACAAGTTGCCAGTGCAAGTGCTGCGTCATGCACCAGCTGCCGAAGTACGCTCTAAAAAAAAAAAAACGAATAAAAAGCGTCAGGTTGATCCATCTTGGAGCTTTGGAAGTTTTAATTAAATCCCGGGTGTCTGATAGTAAAGATTGGAAATCCCTTATTCACTCTGGTTTTTCTCGGGATTGCAAAATCCTTTCCAATGTCTAGCATTGATTTTATTTATTTTTTCAGCCATTGTTGAGCTCGCAAATGATTTTAAAATGACAAATGGACAAAAACAACTTGTTTAATCTCTGGTATGGATTAAAGGTGCAGTGAGTGATTATAAGTCAGCAAACACATATTTCCGAGGCTGCAAATAATGGCTATTTTGATAGTCGATTAATGGGACAATTCTCTCTCTCTCTTTCTCTCTCTCTCTTTTAATCGGATAAATATTTTAAAATATTTAATTTTTATATGCTTATTATAACTTTATCAAACCCTAATTTGTATTTATATATCAAAGTGTAGTAAAAAATGCAAAAACTAACTATTGAGTTTAACTATCATTAATTTTAACATTTTGTACATCCTGTAGTGTTTTTTCATCATAGATTATTAGCGATTTTATCGATTAGTTGTTTCCAAATTTCCAACAAATACAGCTTTCATTTCACAGCCACACCCTCAAAACATGATCAGGGATGAAATATTGGCTCTTAAGCAGAAAGTTAGACCGTCTCTCCATCCCCATTATTTTTAACACATCTGGACCGTTTCCATTTTCTTTTTTTCCATTTGTTCTGTCTACATTCTTTCTCTTTTATTCACCTTACAAAGTGTAGCACTTGAACAAGCTGACAGCATGTTGCGTCTTCTTTGGCTTCTTAAACAGTATTATAAGTAACAGAAAGGAAGTTCGCTTTCCTTTAAGGCTACATTCACTTTAATCCAGATGAATTCAGGAATATAAATGTCTAGGTCACCTCTCTGCTGCTGTTCCATTGCTTTATGTGTTGTTTGGTTTGTTTACAAGGTAAAAGTTTAACAGAAAGCGTTGATGTTTGTAGAGGATACTTTATATACCTTTCATCAGACATGTCAAACTCAAGGCAATGGGCCCACTTCCATAATGTAGATTTGTTTTATCTAGCCCACGAGGTAATATCGTATTTCTATTATAACTGGCAAGCTTTGACTCCGTGGGTGCTGCATATTTTCAATACCCCAACTCCACCAGCTCGAATGAAGTTTGTGTCGTTGGAAGTTCATGTCTATGAAAGTACATACTGTATCTGAAAGTCCGTGTCTGTGGAAGTACATACTGTATCTGGAAGTTCGTGTCTGTGGAAGTACATACTGTATCTGGAAGTCCGTGTCTATGAAAGTACATACTGTATCTGGAAGTTCGTGTCTGTGGAAGTACATACTGTATCTGGAAGTTCGTGTCTATGAAAGTACATAGTGTATCTGGAAGTTCGTGTCTGTGGAAGTACATACTGTATCTGGAAGTTCGTGTCTGTGGAAGTACATACTGTATCTGGAAGTTCGTGTCTGTGGAAGTACATACTGTATCTGGAAGTTCGTGTCTGTGAAAGTACATACTGTATCTGGAAGTCCGTGTCTGTGGAAGTACATACTGTATCTGGAAGTTCGTGTCTGTGGAAGTACATACTGTATCTGGAAGTTCGTGTCTGTGGAAGTACATACTGTATCTGGAAGTCCGGGTCTATGAAAGTACATACTGTATCTGGAAGTTTGTGTCTGTGGAAGTACATACTGTATCTGGAAGTTCGTGTCTGTGGAAGTACATAGTGTATCTGGAAGTTTGTGTCTGGAAGTACATACTGTATCTGGAAGTTTGTGTTTGTGGAAGTTTATGTCTGCGGAAGATCATGCTGTATCTGGAAGTTCCTATCTGTGTTCGCAACATTTCTTTAATTATCAAAAGTCTCACTGATGCACATCTTTACTCAATTGAGAGTTGCCCCAGCACCGAACCAAATTCCAGGCTTTAATAAACTGACAGTAATGCCAAGCATTTCACTCGGGCAAATGTGCATTAGAGCAAAATGTACTGCTTTTATGTGCTGTTCTATTTTTACCTTTTTGACAAAGAAGCCAAGGCGATAAAGCTGTTGGTTTGGACTTGAATGGGTGATATGACTTTGTCACAGAAAATGTGTAAATATTTTTTAAATATCTGTTTTCTCGATTTAAGCTGAATCATAGTGACGAGGATGGACAGGATTAGAAACAAGTTTATTAGAGGGACAGCACATGTAGGATGTTTTGGAGACAAGGTGAGGGAGGCGAGATTCAGATGGTTTGGACGTGTGCAGAGGAGGAACATGGGTTATATCAGTGGGAGAATGCTGAGTTTCCTTTCCACGTATTTAGTTCCAGCTTCTCATTGGTTAAAAATCCATATACCAATTTAATATTTAAATTGATTTCAGATTCTGTAATTATTAAAAATTGCTGACTGCCCTTTGAAAGAAACCTTTAAAACAAATCAGGGAGTGAATAATAGGACAAGGTCAAACTGCAAACTTAATCCTCTAGCTTTAGCATTTTTCTTTCCTTTTTTTTTTTTTTTTACTTAATTTGTTTTGCAGGTGTAAGTGAGTTGACCTCACGATGCAAAGCTGCTCCAAAGCAGGAGGCAGAAATGCAGTGAAAAACATGAATGATTTACACAAGGGAGCTCATGCCCAGAGCAAGAAGGAATCTCTCTCTCTCTCTCTCTCTCTCTCTCTCTCTCTCTCTCTATGTATTTAATCTCGAACATTTTGTCATTGATAAAAAATAATATAGTTCTCTGGTAATTGCAAATGGCCAACCTTTGCATTCATTTGTAAGCAAACTTGTGTGTGTGCGCATAAGTTATGTCGCTATTAAAAATGTATATGCTTCTGTCTGGAACCTTAAACTGCATCAGCTAGTGTGAAGTGGAAAAGCAGATCAGATGCAGGAGTCGGTGAACTGTTGCGCTGAAGTCTTTTACCTTTCTTGCATATCAACGCAACATCAGAGGTGATGAGTAGTAGTTCTTTTTCTTCGTTTTTCGTACAGCGGATCATCAGTCTCCATACCCCCCCGTCCTCTACATCTGCCTTTTTCAAACCAACTACCTGCATGTCTTCCCTCACAACATCCATAAACCTCCTCCTTGGACTTCCTCTTTTCCTCCTTTCTGGCAGCTCCATCCTCAGCATCCTCCTAGTAATATACCCCATGTCCCTCCTCTACACATGTCCAAACCATCTCAATCTCTTCTCCCTCACCTTGTTTCCAAAACATCCTACATGTTCTGTCTCTCTAATTACCTGTTTCTAATCCTGTCCATCGTCCTCACTCCCAACGAAAACCTCAACATCTTCAGCTCTGCTACCTCCAGCTCCACTTCCTGTCTTTTACTCACTGCCACTGTCACAGTTCTGCCCTCTTAATCCAAAGCCATTTAGTGGCTTTCTCTGTGGCTTCAGTTGCAGTTCTAATTGCCTTCCTCTTTGCTTCCCCAGTAATTCCTAGTAGAGTGAGTACTTTGCAGAGTGAACGCCCTGCAAAACCTCTGCAGCCCACCTCCAACGGCTCACAACGAGTTTTCCAGCTCTGCCTTCTACACTCTTCAACTAACTCTTGGTACTTAGTCCGCTTCCTCTCATTGGCCTCTTCCACGTGCTCTTCCCAGGGCACAGTGAGCTCCAATAAATCAATTGCTTGGTGGAATCTGAGATAATAATATATAATATCAATGGAAGGATTTTGCTCTTGTTTTTAACAGTTCAATATTATTAGCATGGAACCGCCCCTAAAAGCTCCTCCCCCTTTTTTGTATTTCACTAGAGCTACAGTAGCTGCTATCTTCTGCATACATGAGCTCACAGGCGACTACGATTGCCTAAAGTTTGCTCTGATTGAAAGGTCTCGGGGTGGGAAAGAGCGCATCAATAATGTTTGTATCATATATTTAAATGATGAGGCTTTTGTTTTGTCACATAGGAGCTTAAGATTTAATTTGATTAACAAAAAGAAAAGGTTTGTCCTGAATGGAAATGGAGTAATGTTTACTTTATGTAATCGTTTGTGTTTTTTTTTTATTTTTTTTTATGAATTTCAATCAATTCTGGAGTTTTGATTGAATTTATAAATAGAAAAATCCCCCCTGGTTTATACAATTATAATGTCCGTCTTGTTCATTTTCATTTTTGTCTATAAATATAATGGAATGCAAAAGAGCTGTTTTTGTTTTTTTCTTTTAAACTATTAACGTGCAGTCACATGCAAGAGAAGGTTTTAGATTTTTAGCATTTTATCATGAGAGCAACTCTTTTTCTCTCTCTCTCTCTCTTTCAATCTCTATCACACAATTATACTGTCATAATATATTTTTTTTTTTTTCACGGGTCTCCTCTTAGTGCCTAAATATTTCATTATAAGTACATATGACTGCTTGAATGATTCTTAATTTGGATTTCCTGATTATTTCTGTGAGCCCACAGCATGCGTCTGTAATCGGCAGAGAATTTTTACTGTGTTGGGTCACTAAATGTAGGACAGGTGATGGAGGTTTATGTTCATACTGTATATGCTCGTTTTTCTTGCCCTTAAAAGACCCATCTTGCCCACATTCATAGCTGTGAAGCCTGAGTAGTGAGTGAAGAGGCAATGTATCACTTTGAAGGAGTGATGTGTTGTACTTGAGTGTGTGGTACAGGACGTCATTAAACATACGCATAGCTGCATAGCTACATAGCATAATTGAATAAAAATTCAAATAAAAATTGCCATTAAAAAGGAAATGGAATTTTTAAAAACAGAATTAGATGATAGATATGCCTAACATTTGTCTCAGCAGATTTGTTGTAACAGTAGTGAAAATTCAGCATTACTGCATTTAATTTTTTCGGTTTTACTTATACAGGTTTGATCTCAGGTTCTCACAACAGCAAGTGGGGAAGAATGAATTTATCCGAGTTTGTTGCGGATTTTCACGGTTCATGGCACGGTGTCTTTGATTAGCAATATTTAAAGTTCAGCAGAATGATGAGTCTCAGGGGAACTACTTTCAGCAAGTACATTTTCATACATCTACATGTTATACATTTGAATGTGTACTTTTTGCCTTTGAATATGGAAATAGGAGGCAGATGTTTATCCATTCGTTTCGTTGTCCTCATAAAATGAATCCAGATTTCATCTGAGAAACAGTGTAAGAAATGGGAATCAGGACTTCTCTGTAGTTATGCTTTCCTCCATTCTGACTCCCGTGTGGCTGCCACCATGTTTTGCTGTAGGAATAGCATAAGCCCGTCGATCTACAGTATATTTGTGGTAGAGGTTGGCAGATGGAGTTCAAAAAGTGTTCGGTAGACTGGAGATTTGTTTTCTTGTACTCATTTATTTTATACAACTGAGCAACTGAAATTTAGGATTAGGTGTCTTTCTTTATACTGAGCTACCACTTTTTGCCACTGTCTAATACACTGTCCAAGCTCTGTACCACGCGCTGTCCAACCACTGTACCACGCGCTGTCCAACCATTGTACCACGTGCTGTCCAACCTCTGTACAGTTGCATTGTTGAAGCACTGTACCATGCACTATCCAGCCACTTTTCTAAATTGTTCCCAGAACGGCCGATCAAGTTTGGCACAGGTGGATTAAAGCTTAGGTCTGGATACTGTATTTTCCGGACTATAAGCCGCTACTTTTTTCCCCATGCTTTGAACCCCGCGGCTTAAACAATAAAGCGGCTAATTTATGGATTTTTCCTGGGTTTTTCCCGGTTTTACAAACTTCAAGCCAAAAAACGGAGCCCCATAACATTAGACTAATGAAATTGCCAAACGAGTTCAGGTGAGCCAATGAAATTCCTTTATATAAAATCAGATGTGCTCCCACTGAATCGGGGCGCACCACATCATAAATATGGATGATGTTCCTCTGACGTTTGATCTGCCGCTCACTCGGACTGTCAACAGGAAATGAGAATCATTCGTCACGCTGAAAACAACCGGGCATGAAAAAACACACTTGACCTGTGTTCTGAGCTGCATGACATCGGGAGAAAGATTCACCGATGGTGATTTTTAAACGCACGACGATGCAAAAAGAAAAACTCGAGAGAAATTGTTGTGAAAGGAAGAAGGAAGACAGTGAACAATTACTTTCTTGGTAGGCTACTGTTTAGATACAAGCCATGTAACAGACACTGTCTTTTGTTTAAGCCTGTGTAAAGTTCATTAGTTTCAGTGCAGACACCTGCGGCTTATAGACAGGTGCGGCTTATTTATGTTCAGAAATAAAAATCTTTGTCAAATTCAGTGATTGCGGCTTATATTTGGGTCCGGAAATTACAGTATATTTCAAGAGTATCCAAACAAACAGGAATCAACTGAGCTCACTGTGAAGTGCATTAGTCATGGGTCATAATACTTATTTTTATAGATTCATGTAACGATATTTGATTTCAAATGAATTCTACTAAGTAAAATGGCCAAAAAATGAAGGATACCGAATCCTTTTTGGACTCACTGTATATTCTAAATCTAATTTGAGAATCGTAACATACCGGAACAGAACCAGAGCCCATGGGACACTGAGACTGCAAAGATGCCTGCTGTGCCTCAATGCTGCATTTTATTTACATAACCTTAAATTTACCACTAGTAATGCGGAAAATCTAAATATTTAGTGTAAGCACTGACATTGTACCCTACTGTGGGACAAATTAAGGTATATCTTCTCTTATCCTAATGCTGCTCTCTGCATTAAAATTAAGTCACTCAAATGTGTCAATGTTTCCTCAAGTTCTCACAAGATGCAGTTACTTTGAGAGACGTATCCGTAACCATGGATAAGGTAACTTGTGTAGGTTGGGTTCGTGCATCGCTCTCTTGCATGCAATGATTTTTCTGGGCATGTGATTTGTGTATGGTACATGAGCTGCAGTGTTGGGCAGATTGAGGAATGGTAATGTAGAATCAGCAGTTACATAACCCCGGCACATCACAAACCCCCCAAAGGCCAAAGTTCAGGGCTATGGGAAAGTGCAAGGCAGTATGAGGCTGATACTATAACGGAATGCCATAAGAGAGAGCGAGAGAGCGCTCAACTTGCTGACTAGGTTTCAGTGACCCTCCGTCCATGCTAGTCTTAGATTCATGTTCTTGGCTAACAGCAGCGGAAACCTGGTGTTGTCTTCTGCTGTTGTATCCCATACAGGTTTGGGATGCTTTTCTGTACAGTATATTTGTAAAATGCGCTTATTTCTTGTCACCAGCAGTGGTGGATGAAGTATGTACTTAAATAAAAGAAGAGATACAGTAGCTAGAATATGACTCCCATTTAAAGTAAAAGTGCTCCCGTTAAACTTTCACTTGAGTAAAAGTACAAAAGTAATTGCCTTTTAAGTATCCAAGTACTATACTGTGGCAAGTCAGGAGTTTTTTCCATCTTTATTTATTTCTCTCAAAATGTTCTGCTTGATGATGAAATGACTCAGGCTTGAATGACGCCCTGAGTAAACCACGCCATGACCCAACGTCTTCCCTAGTAATTCGTTTCAGCTTTGAAGCAGTTTCTCTGCTTCAGCAACCGTCACTGGATGAGTAAGACATATTCTTAGAGCAGTCCACAAATTTGGATATTTCTGAGATCCATTTTATGTAGAAATATCACCCTAAATGCCTTTATTGCACAATAAAATACAAGTCATTGTGCGCAATTGATCAAACTCTCAGAACCAAGAAACGTAGAACTCCTTGGCTAATTGTAGCCATTAGCTACATACAACATCTATATCCTTATAATATACAGTATATCTTTTTAAATCAGCCTTTCAAGCTGCAATGGAGATTCCCCACATACCTCAATTAAAGGTATTTAAATCAATAAGTGCTGTTTAACTGCAATCCAACTAAACTTGTTAGGTTGTAAATGTTTTGTTGCTACACACATTATGATAAACAGCATGTTATAATGATCATTATATGCAGCTAAAAGAAATATGGTTGCTCTATGTGTAAAAGAATATCAGGCAGAACAGTATAACCTTAGTGGTATACAGTTATAAGCCTTTTTCATTTAATGCATTATCTTATCCTATCCTCATAATGAGATTAGTGATAGAGCTGTAAACACTCCTTTTTATTTTTTGCACGTTTCCCCTCTACTTCTGTCCTCTTTCTTCTTCTGAATTGGGCTCCTGAGGTTTTTAAGCTTTTGAGGGAACTTCTCCGGGTGGTGGGTGCACACTTCGAGCCCCGACCAGGTTCATTGACCGTGACATGATATAATAATTGACGTGACACCCTGGTGGACACCCTGTCGCCTAAATCCCCCACTGCCAAGCGGCAATCAAAACAAGTTTAAAACAGAGCTGGTGCTCTACAATGAATGGTGGCTTGATGTGTGATTGACCCGTTTTTATCCACTCATAAAAAAAAAAAAAAAAGGAAAAACCGATTTTGCGAAATGTAGTTTAGTAAAAAAAAAAGTAAGACATTTGAATTTGTAAATGTAGTGACGTTAAAGTAAAAGTCTCCCCAAATTGAAATACTTCAGAAAAGTACAGATACTAAAGACGAATTGCATTTACGTTGTTACTGTCCACCTCTGGTTTACCACCAAGTGTTTATGCTCATAAGGGAAGATTAACGGATGTTTTTTAGTTTGCCGAATTATTTTGTGTGAACTATAGAAACAACTTCGCTTCATTAATTTTCTTTTTATGAGAGATGGGTAATTCCAGCTACATATCATGATGCTTCCATGGTGTTAGTGTTTATGAGATCAAAAACAAAAGATGCGTTTTACTCGTCACATGTACAATACAGCACATTGAAATTCCTGCTTGATGTTAGGAAGATGGGGTCACAAGGTCTGATTAGTAATCAGACCTTGCAGTAATAGCAGTAATACAGTTACGTGGAACAAATGCAAAACATAACTTTTTTTATATATTTATATTAATAACATTTGTGAACATTAGGAGTTTTCATAAAAAAATAACAAAATAAAATAAATAATTATAAATAAATAAAATGCCCGCTTGGATTAAATAATATTCACACTATGCAACTGAGGCTGCTTTCAGGCTGTCCTGCAACTCTCTTTTTGTGAAACTCTTGGCATTTCCTTTACCTTCCTGGGACCTCATGGTGAAATGTTCAAGGTCTGTACTGTTGGCTTGTAGTATTTTTTTTCTATGTTTAAGGGTTGTTAAATGCTGATGTCCTTGAGAACCTTTAGAAAGCCTCTTCACCTTTACCATGGCAACTACTTGTTGCATGAAATCGTATAAGAACACATGGTTTAGAACATTTATGAGAATGTTTATGATGTACATTTTTCTTAATATTCATAAGTACATTCTTGATTTTTTTTTTCTGCTGTAACAGTCATTTTTTTTACGTTTAAAAAAAAAAAAAAAAAAGGAGAATAGAATCTTAGCAGGTGCTGAGAGTAACTCTAATTACATCCTTAATGATCTTCCCAAGTGCATTGCTGTGTATTCTTTATTTGCTTGGTATATATTATAAACGAGTTTCTCATTAAATGGCTTAGGCTTCCCTTTCACAATTATGAGATTTTTTTATTTTTGTTTTTTAATATTCTAAAGCACAAACTTTAGCGCCAGCGTTTGGGCCAGACACTAGAACTGCATCCTTCATTAGTGTTAATCAGGCTTTACTCCACCAGGCCTGCTTTCCCCTCTGTGCCACAGCCTCTAAGGCTCTCATTAACACACTGGGGTGTGGAAGACAGTGAAACAGCAGCGTTAGTCTCGTTAGTCTGTACATTACTGGTGCTGCTGTTTGTGTGTGATTGTGTCACTACTTTGTGTCCTTTCAACCCCCCTAAATTTTGCAAAAGGCCATGACCTTAAGCGTGCACGCGTGTGTGTGTGTGTACTGTGGTGTGTGTGTGTGTTTGTGTGTAGAGTGCAAGCATGCACTTTTGGTGTTTCCAGGTAAAGCCACCAGTTTACTGTTGATATGTAAACACAGGCACACAGGAATAATGGTGCGAGGTCACAAGCGGATTCACGCCATTTAATTCCAGAGCGCCTGCCTCCTGCGTGGGCTGAAAAAAAAAAATAACACTTTCATTTTCTCATTTGGAGGAAAGAAAGTTCATGGTATGAGTCATTTTAATTAAACGTATCCGTTCTAATCACTTGGCTTTTCACACCACATTTTCTCCAATCGCCGCATGGTTGCGTTTTGACAAGAGCTCATTAATTTCAATTCCGTTCGAAGCGCGTTTAACAATGGACACGAATCCCAAAGCAGCTTTAGAGATTAAATATCTCAATATTTCATTTGAGAATATTTGAGCATCATAAATGAGCGCCTATAAGTTCATTCATATCGACTGAGGCAGGGGAAAACTCCCTGAGAAGGTAAAAGGAAGAAACCTTGAGAGGAACCAGTTCAAAAGTGAACTCATCTTCATCTCAGCGACACTGAACGTCCATTCTTTTAAAGATCCGTCATTGTTGACTGTTTACTAATGGACAACAAAACTGTTGCACGTTTATGCAACTGTTTCCTGGAAAATCGCAGTAATCGTATATCTATATAATCAGTTGGTTAATGAGTCTGATATTAATGAGTCATTACAACGGATGTATCTGTCAAATACGAAACGTCTTTTGCTTTTTGTGGTGGTGTTTCTTTTTTTCTTTTTTCTTTTTTTTTCCCTCTCAAAGAATTCAATGGTTTTTATTTCAGAGATGAATAATATGTGAAAATATGATGCAGTCAGAGCCCACTGCTGTCTTGCCTCTCTGTGGTCTAATGGAGATGTAGGTGTAGGGGAAATATTACATATACAATTCAGTGTAAACAAAAACATATAGAAAGAAAAATGACAAATGTTGTGGATATATTTAAATCGATAATATTCATACCATAAAAATAATCAATATTAATAATAATAATGTTAGTATTGCTGATGATGATAGTAGTAATACATTTCATTAATAGTCATTTATTATTATTATTATTACTATCAACAAATACAAAAAAATAGTTTGGAATGAAATAATATGTTGCAACCAGATACAAATACTAATATGCATAGGAGGTATATTCACTTTGTTTTCTTTATCAGGAACATCTGTACCTTCATTTACCAGTCAGTTAAACACGTGGCACCATTACAATTTTTATATTTACGGCATTTAGCGGAGGCCGTTCCAGAGCAACGTACAAAAAACTCTTTTAAAGAATATATCAACACTGATTCACTAGGGCACTTATCGAAAATATTGAATCAAACATTTTATTTCTGTTCCAAATGTACCTTAACTTCTAGTGAATTAAAAGTTTTTAACACTCTAATCAACATGCGCATGGACAATATGGATGCTTTCTGAAAATGTATGTTTATTATTAGTGAAATTGTACTCGACATCGAGAGACAAAACATTCTTGTAAATGTTTAAAAGAACTGATGTTTTAAATTACGTTAATCATCAGGACGCCAAACTGAACTTTTACTATGTTTCCACACGGACGGTTTTAATTGCCGGATTTGTGCATCATGGCGGATTTCTGTGCTCGATTTCAGGCAAATCAGTAAAACAAATGTTTGGTTTAGTTAAAATTATTTTTCATTGGAATTATAATTTTATTTTTTTACATCCGAGTAAAGAGAGGACTTCATGAATAAATGTGTGTTGCGTCGAAGGTGTGATATTTATTTATTTTTATTTTTGTTCAAAAATGGTCTACCTGAATTGCGTTTTGCATTAGTCCCTGCATTATTAAAATTAGTGCCTCTAATATATATATATATCTCAACCTCGTTAAACTCGCCAACCCTATTAAGTCGACGTTTTTGAAGTGGAACCGCCAAATTCTCGCTTTGTTTTAGCATTTTTTAATCAGTTATTTAGATTTTTTTATGTCGCCAAACCCTAATATATCGAGCACAAGGGGGGCAAATTTGCCACTTAACGTCGGTTATGTCAGGAATCCCCCAACCACGGCCCCCACCCTGCTTCTTCTCACACGAAGCTCGTCGCAGTCATGCTGATCACACACACCTGACTCTCATTCACTCACTTATCCCATCTTCTATTTAAGCCCCTCACCTCCACACACATTAGCGGCCCATTATTGCTTGTGTATGATCGTATGTGTTGGTTCATGGCGGTCTGTGTAATCGCGCATAAGTATCATGATACGTACCCTTCTTCTCGGACTCAGCATTCTCTCAACTTTATTGAGAGACCCCGATCCTGCTGTTTTCCATGTTCACGCTGTCTGCACCACGTTTATCCGTTGCTGCCCAGCGCTGCAGTTTCCATAGCGCGGATCCGTGGATTCTCTACACAAACTGTCTCTGCTTTCACAGAACTTGGGGGACCGCGCTCCCGGAGCACACCACTGGATATTACTGCTTTGCTACAAGTATTGGTGGATTATCTCCTGAGTATTCTCAATAAACTTTGTTTGCGTTTACTTTGGCTTCCGCCTCCTTATCCGCATTAAAGGTTTTCTCGATCCGCATGACCAATCAAACAAATCTGTTTTGTAAAAAACATCCAAAAACACGTGCATGCACATTCTCATTTCATAACAAATTTCAGAAATTTCAAGCATGTTAATATATTGCGCCATATTGGTTTTCTTTTATCTCGATTATCGGTTACCTCAACGCTTTTTGGCGTCCCCTAGGCCGGCGCCACTGTGTGTGTGTGTGTGTGTGTGTGTTTATATATATATATAAATAAATAGTGCCTCTAATATTTATATATTTTTTTATTATTAAGACAAAAAACAAACAGATAAAATAAGTGCTAGGTGTTTAAGTGATTCAGGAAGATGTAGGTCTTTACCAGGCAGTGACTCAGCTGTTCTGACATTTTAGGGAAAGTTTATTTTACCACCTCGGTGCCAGAACAGAGAAGAGTCCTGATGTATACCTTCTTCTTACCCTGCAACTCATAATACGCATGCATGCCAAGAGCTTCGGTTAATGTCCACATCAAACATAATAATGAGGTGATTTGATGGCAGACAGGTTCATTTAGCGTATTTCAGAAACTGCTGAACTCCTTAGATTTTCTCAAACGATCTCTGGAGTTTGAATAATTATGGTGCAAGAGAGGAAAAAAGCATTCAGCGAGTGGTTGGTTGGATCTGTCAGGAGGGCTACAGGAACTCAAAAAAACACTCTTTACAGCCGCGTGGCGCTGAAAAGCATCTCACAGCGCACAGCCTTGAGCCTGGGCTACAACATTTGATAGGCTTCCATTCATTTCAGACAAGAACAAGAGGCTGATACATCAATCCTGGTGTTTTATGTAATATTCCAGTATCCAGAGTTGTTCTTGTCTGCCAGGAAACGAAACCCAGTGTATTGGCTTTGCTGTGAAAGTGTATGTTAAGTGTGTTATTCAGCTTCTCTGAGAGCTTCACACTCGCATCCTGCATTCTCGTGTTGCTCAATGGGCAAATCATGCCTTATAAATAATTCATTTCTTTCTGTGTTTTGTCAACACGCCCTGTATTGTTCATGACTGTTCTCGAATAAACGAGACCGGCACACTTTTTCCTGCATCCATTTCTGAAATTCTGATGGTATTAAACATAACAGACAATTTCGTCATGCAGTTTAGGATGTTTCATTCTTTTCCCCCAATCAAAATGGTGAAGCACGAATGGTGAGGCAGATCGGGAAAGCCTCTGTTTTTAACTTGTTCCTTCATTCTTTCCTTTACTCTCTTTTAATGTCACATTAGCAAATGGTTTCCACTCTCCAGCGAGTAGGTTCTCCCTCGACTGTTCCTCCGTTAATGTCTTTAAACCCCTTTTTAAAAAAATATCACAAACATTGCATTCAAATAAATGATCAGATTGCTGTTTTAACAAACTAATAATACATTAGCATGTGTGTTTACGGTACCGGCCATTCAGTTTGCATTTCAGAAATCTGAAAAATGATCAAGGACCATCTCATTTAAATTTTCTTTGAATACTCCACAACAAACCTGCAGGAAAAACATTTCCTTTTCCAGTTTCTTCGCCGATGCATGGAAAAGAAAGTCAAAGTGAAACCGCTAGAGATTTTTTTGTCAAATTGCAGAACTGCAGAACTCACAGTAGTTTCATGGCAGAAGTGGGCGGAGCTTGTTTGGTTTATATATAGCAGCGTTCAACACAAAATCTTACTTTTCTTGCTGAAAACCCCACTGTTTCCCCAGTCAGGCATTAAGTACTCTGATATTGAGGAAGATGGCATTTCCTTTTTTCCACCATTTCTAACACCACGTTATGATATGAGTAGCCACTCTTTTTGACACGTTTCCCTGTTCGCATAAAAAAAACTTCCTGTGTCAAATTAACATTTTTCTGTATTAGTTCCCTTCGATTTTCTTCTCCATGCATCCACAAAGAAATTGGATATGTACTTGTTTTTGTTCTGGATTATTGCAGATTCTCTTTCTAACATAAAAATCAAATGACCAGAAGGTACACGGCCTGCACATGTATCGCATTGTAGCCTGCGTTTATTCTAAAAGTTGAGAGAATCCGGGCGGCTCGAGAAAAAAGCTCATAACAAACCGGGAAAAACTCAAGGAGGCGACTCGAGACACACAAACTCGAAACCAAGAAGACACGAAATCACATATGCAACATAACGAACAAAATAGCATTAAAGCGTAAGAGCAAAGTGACATCAAAACGTTAATGTCTTAACGCTGAACGTGGCGTAATGTACTTTACGTAAAATTGTTTTTCGCTCGCAGGAGAATGTTGAATAACCAGAAGGAACGAGGAATTGTGCACATTGCGTTTATTCGTTTTTTTGGATTCGCAACTGGAAATACTGGAAGCAGAAAAATGATCTATCGTTTCTGAGCCGTTTCTGGCTCCTGTTTAGTGTCACACTCTTGTTGCTTTTAAAAAGTGATTCAAATCCACTTCAGAGTGAAGAAAGCTTGATAGGTAAAGCCACTGATGGATTATGGGATGATGGTTGACCGGATATTTTACATCCAGGTTGTACTGAAGCACCACGAACCCAAATAACAAAATACGATGACAAGTAACTACAGCATGAATGCAGCTTGTTTTAAATCCTTCACATTTACAGCATGTTGGCAGATGCCCTTATCCAGAGAGATTTATCTCATTCATACAACTGAGCAGCTTTGGGTTTAAGGGCCTTACTCAAGGGCCCAGGAGTTGCAGTTTTATGTGGCAGAGTTTTAAACTAGATTTTTTGTTTTATTTGTTAATTTTTTTTTGTCCAATGCCGTAACCACTAAACTGCCACCTTCCTATTGAGCAATTTGAGCAAGAAATCCATAAATGTTCCACTGGTTCATTTTATTCTTAAGTAAAACGATGACTGTTCTGAAGAAACTGCTGTATTTTAAACCTTTTTTTTTTTCCCTTTTTTTTCTTTTTTTTCTTTTTTTTTTCGAATAGTGTTTACTTCTTGAGAACTTTCTTAAATGCCTTCATAAGAAGGTCTTCAAAACGGGCATTCGCTTCAACCAAACCATGATACTCGACTTTCCATTTCTCCTTTTTTGGATGGCGAGGAAATGGTTACTCGTATTTAAGACCGTTCTTTTATAGACCTGTCATGCTGCAACGGGGGGCATCAGCACCCACAACACAACACAAAAAACAGCATGTCTTGATCAGTTGTTCATTTACAAAAAATTGAAAATGAGCATGTTCTGAAATTGTCCTGTTTTTCTTCCGCACTATAAGTGTTGAGTGTCTGCAGACCCGTGTGGGCAAAAGCACCACTGGAGCTTCTTTTTAGAAAACTGCTATATGGACAAAAGTATTGGGACACTTAACTTTTCAAGCTATATGCTTTCTTCTTCAAACTTTGCCATACAATTGAGCAGCTATGGGGTTAAGAACCTTGTTGAGAGGCTCAGGAGTGGCAGCATGGTGTGGCTGGGATTTGAACTCATGACCTTCAGCGTCTAAGCCCTATGCCTTAACCACTAAGCTACCACCTATTTCCAAAGTTGGAATCTCTGGATGAATTAGCATTTAATATTCCTTTCATTTGAACTACGAGACCCAAACCTGTTCAAGTATGATGACGCCTAAATCTAATGAAGATGTGTTTTACATTGGTTGGTGTAGATCTTAAGTGGACTTCTATAGAGCTCTGACCTCAACCCTGTTGAACACTTTAGAGATGAACTGGAACACTGAGTGCACCCCAGGCCTCCTTAATTCACCTGCATCAGTACCTGAGTTTAGTGACATCCTTGTAGCTGAATGAGCACCAATCTCCACAAATCTAGTGGAACATCTACTCAAAAGTATGGAGGCCATTCTATCAGCCAAATGGGGAAATGTTCATAGAATCCATGTTTGCTTTTTGATCAGCGTTTCCCAAACGTCGGTCCATCTAGTGTATTTCCTGTTGCACTTATTTCAGAGCGGCTCGTTCCGTCATGTAGCGAAAGTCCTTTATGTAATCTCAGCGTCGCATTAACAAAAAACACCTTCTTTGGTTGACTTAGTTTTTTTTTCCCTTCTCAAGTTACCTCGAGAAACCTTTCAAAGACCTTACAAAGCCAGCACTTATTTATCTCGTGCTTTTTTTTTTTTTGGTCTAAGCGCCTCATGGTTCGCTCGGCATTCGGAGCCTCGATCGATTTGCCCATTGAAAAAGGGGTTTTAGAAAAACATGAATCGTTAGCCTGACTAAATCCTGACCGACAGCTTGATCGCACGTCTCATGTCTGCATGCGTCTTTATTTCTAGTTTCAGACGTCACATAAAATCCTATTCTGGGGAAAATAAAGAGCTGTGGGATCGTGCTTATGATTCCGGGAGCAGGAGGTACCTGGAGTGGAAAGCACACTCGGTTATGTCTTATTTAGTTAAACGTCACGCTGGACCGGCTGGAATTGATCACTCGCTCATCTGCTTTGTGATTCCAAGAAACATTCGTCCAAGAGCAATGCGATTGAAATGATGGCACAGAATACACGGCTGAAAGATCGTCTGACAACCCTTTAAAACGCTAAAGGTTACTTTGTTTTACTAGTGCATACAAAAACACAAATTCACACACGTTCCTCTGTTGTTTGTATAGGCACACTGGAAATGTTGATTAGTTTCTTATATTAGCACACATGCTTAATTCCTTAACGATTAACAGTGACAATAATATTATTTAATCGTTTCCTAGGTATAAGTATAATTCCTAATAGAAATATTCTTTCTCTCTCTCTCGCTCGCTCGCTCGCTCCTCACCACCTATCCCATTGTATATGTTCATCTCTCTCACAAAGACTGATGATGCTGCCAGGCATTTTGAGATACAGACAGCTGTAGACTTCTGCATTCAAATTCAGTTACGCTCACAAAATCGTACGAGACGTACGACGAGATCTTCCTCTTTTCAGCAGCATATGTTGATAATTAGATCGGACACACAGCTGCAGCACCTTTAGACTTTAGCTGTTCCCTCCATTTGTAAACATATCGCTCCAAATCGTTTTTAACGCAGCGCGAAGAAACGAGACAAAAGCTGTCAAACATTCGAAATAAAACGTGAAGAAAACGAATTAAGAAGAAAGCAGGAAAATGTGTGTGACTTGAATCTGCTTTATATCAAATATCAAAGCCTTTCATACTTCAGAGGAGCACAGGATGAGTTAGAAACAAAGTCTTTGAATAGTAATAATAATAATAATGATAAAGAAAGAGAGAAAAAGAAAGCACAAGGGTTTTACATTTTACATGTACAGTATGGCACAGTGATGGTAGAAAGCTTGGGATACAGATACAGCACCCCTGGAGCAGATAGGGTTAAGGGCCTTGCTCAAGGGCCCAAGAGTGGAAGCTTGGAGATGCTGGGGTTTGAACCCCCCCTCGACCTTCCGATCAGCACCTGTTAGTGGGTGGGATATATTAGGCAGCAAGTGATCATTTTGTCCTCGAAGTTGATGTGGTAGAAGCAGGAAAAATGGGCAAGTGTGAGGATTTGAGCTCTCGTGCAGCTCTTGTGGGATGTTCCCGCTCTCCGCAGTTGTCGGTATTATCAAATGTGGTCCAAGTGGTTTATGGTTCATGGGCAGCCGAGGCTCATGTGTACTGCTATATAGTAGTACTGCTTTGTGACAATGTTCATTGTTAAATATTATTATATTTAGAAAATGCCATCTTAAATATCATTTTAATGCATTGACTGCTGCTGGTACTGAAAAGCTGCGGTTCATTGAGAGAAATCATGGATTCCAACATGTACTGTGACATTCTGAAGTGGAACATGACACCATCTCTTCAGAAATTGAGCTGATTGGCAGTTTTCCGACATATAATTGACCCTAAACACACCTCCAAGATGTCAACTGCCTTGCTGAAGTTGAAGGTGATGAAGTAGCCAAGTATGTCTCCAGACCTGAACCCCACTATGCACCTGTGATGCATCCTCATGCAGAAGGTGAAGAGGCGCCATATGTCTAACATCCAGCAGCTCCGTGATGTCATTATAGAGGAGTGAACGAGGATCCCAGCAACAACCTGTGCAGCTCTGGTGAATTCCATTCCCAGGAGGATTAAGGCAGTGCTAAATAACAATGATGCACAAATTAAAATATTGACACCTTGGACACAGTTATGACATGTTCACTTAGGGTGTACTCACTTTTGTTGCCAGTTATTTAGACAATAATGGGTGATTGTTGAGTTTTTAGTGGACGGTAAATATGCACTGCTGCACAATGACTGAAATATATCCAAGTTTTATTTATATAATATTGTCCCTTAAGAACATATAATGGAATTATTGCTGTATGTGTGTATATTTATTGATTATGTTTATATGTGTAAAGAATTAAATTAAAACAGAAAACCCCCCACAATTAATAATAAATGAAACAATTTATTAAAAAAAAAAAAAATAGAAAAGAAGCGCTTTGGGAACAAAGTTCTTGAATATTGTTGTTGTTGTTGTTGTTGTTGTTGTTGTTGTTGTTGTTGTTATTATTATTAACAACACAATTGTTACATGTAAATAACATGATTTTATTGATTTTCAGGTTCACTCCTGATCTGCATTGTAAACAGTTACGGGGTGAGCGGAGAGGGACACTCACAGCAGACATTAAACGTATGTAGGATAACCGAGCAGAGCGACTAAAGGCCGAGAACATTATCAGGACCTCCACGGTAAGGCACACATGCCCCTCCATCTGCTCACTCTTTAACCCATGTGTTCATCTCTGCTTCTTTCATGACCACATGAGTCAGGGTTTTTATATAGAATCCAATATCACAAAGTCCACTACTCGGAGATGAGCTTTTCCATTCTAGAGGTTTGAAGAGTAACAAGGTTTCTGTAGTTGTTTGTTAAAAAACCACTAAAGAAAAAAAAAAAAAAAAAGCTCCGTGTCCTTCATGAGATTTATTCGGCGCAAATAGCGTTTGCGGGTGAACGGAGTTTGGCGTCGTATCTCTCTGCTCTCTCTGGTTGTTGGAGTGTGTACTTTAGAGAAATGCATGTTTCTGTGCTCTGGCAACCTCGCCAGATGGTGCTGGGAGTGTGAGGGCACCCACTCCCAGAGGAGAGGGGTGTGTGTGTGTGTGTGTGTGTGTGTGTGTGTGTGTGTGAGTGTGAAATGAGAGAGGAGGGGTTTTAGAAAGGCATGTGGGCTCAACTAGGTCAGAGTACAGCATGTTGTCAAATCCAACACGGATGGGACGTGTGTGTGTGTGTGTGTGTGTGTACACATGTATTTATATTATTGTTCCAGGTTTTAGATATGACAATGACTGGATGAGAGTGTTGGCCTTGTGAGGACATCTATCAGATCCTTATATCACTTTTCCCCAAACAGTTACCACATAGTTAGAGGCACACAACTGTATGAGACGTCTTCGGATGTGGTGGCATGAAAGTTCCTCTTCATTTAAACTAGGAAACCCAAACCTGATTTTGCATGACAATCTCCCCTGTGCACAAAGCCAACTCCATGAACATAGGCTTTACATGGGGTGAAGTGGAAGATCCTCATTGGTCCCAAATAGAGCTCTGATTGGATATTCAGTGCCACCCAGATGAGGATGGGTTCCCTTTTTGAGTCTGGTTCCTCTCAGGGTTTCTTCCTAATGCCAGCTCAGGGAGTCATAGTTGATACTGTCTCACTCCGTAGGGATAAACCTACAATTATAAGGAACAAAATAAACTGTTTTTTGGAACTTTATCGCTGTAAAGCTGCTTTAAAACCGTGTCTATAGTTAAAAGCTATAAGGGCTTTGCTCAGGGACACGCCAGTAGCAGCTTGGCAGTGCTGGGATTTGACCCTATAACCTTCTGGTCAGTAGTCTCAACCACTAAACCACACCTAGAACGTTATTCTAATCTTTACCCTTCTGCAACTGGTTCCAAAACTGGGATCTTAAACCACATTGGTGTCTTTTAAAAACAAACAAAAACAGACTATTGATGGGTTTTAAAAGTCTGCTTTTTTCATCCACAGAAAGAGATCTACAATAATTACTCATTTTAGACTCAATTAGATGTTTGTAACATTTTGTTTCACCTCCTCAGTAACGGAGGGAATGCAGAAAAATGTCTAGACACTACGATATTATGAGTTTGGAACATTTAGGTTTCCTGGTACTGTGGCCATTTTGGCATTTTCAGGTACAGTGTACAAATTGCCCCAGCATGTCATACATGCAGCTGCACAAGGCCGTGCTGTTATCAAACGCTAATGGATTTCCTAGAACTCTAGAAATGAGGGATGTTTTTTCCATAAGCACAGCTCATAAATAGCACTTGGCGACTGGTGGACCCGAAAAGCCGATTTCCTCCCTACCAGTACGCAAGTGCTTGAAGCGTGTGGTGCAAGTGTTTCGGAAAGTGCTTATTCTTGTGGCTTTGTGAAAAGCCGGAACTTCAAATGTTGTTGGACGTTGCCGTTTTCTTTGGGCTGCTTCCGTTCGGGGTCGCCACAGCGGATCATCCGTCTCCATACCACCCTGTCCTCTACATCTGCCTCTTTCAAACCAACCTGTCTTCCCTCACCACATCCATAAACCCCCTCCTTGGCCTTGCTCTTTTCCTCCTGCCTGGCAGCTTCATCCACAGCATTTTCCTACCGATATACCCCATGTCCCTCCTCTGCACATGTCCAAACCATCTCAATCATGCTTCTTTTTTACCTTGTCTCCAAAACGTCCTACTTGCACAGTCCCTCTAATAAACTAATTTTTAGCCCTGTATATCCTCAAATCGCAGCGTCTCACCACCGTCTTATAAACTTTTTCCTTCACTTGAACTGGGAGACCCCAGACCTTTTCCAGCATGAAATGGATGCTCTCGAGTGACCTGCTATCGAGCTCCGACCTCACCCCTACTGAAGAATGAATCCCAAAGTACATAGGATGTGATGTCGATTCGAAAGCAGTTTCTGTTCTGAATCATTTGCGTCTGATTCGATTGTGTGTGATTTCAGTTAATGCATCAAGCAGATATCTCTCGGCTTTTTGTGATCTGCTTCATGGCAGCGGTAATACTGTGGCTTCGACAGGAGCCCGGAGCCACTTTGCACAAAGAGAGCGCTATTTAAATATGGTGTACATGGTTTGGAGAGGAAGATCTTGAGTGGCCTGCTTTAGAGCTCTGACCTCAACCCTACTGAACACTTGAAACACACCCCAGGCCTCTTCACCTCACCTACATTAGTACCTGACTCTACTAACACCTCTGTAGCTGTATCACAAACAATGAAATCTAGTAGAACATCTTCCCAGAAAAGTTACTATAACAGCAAAAGGGCACTAAATGTGGAATGGGATGTTCAAAAAGCATATATTAATTTTCTAGTCCGGTGTCCACAAAATTTTTGCAGATGTTGGGTATTTTAAGTATGTGATCTAGCAGGTGGAGGAACACCGATGGAGACGAGCATGGTGATTCGGTTATTTACTCATATTAGACGTGTATAAAATGTGTTACTCGACTGCAATTTCAAGTCTATTATCATCCATTACCCAAATTTATGGTTAGTACAGACTCAATATTCCAGCCAAAATACATTTTTGTACCTGCATTATCTATTTATTTTTGCTAATGTTTCCACAATTTAAATTGTTGTGTATGCTGTGTGTGTGTGTGTGTGTACAAATGGGCTTGTGTATGCGGGCAGGTGTGTACATGAACAATAGCTGTCTGGGAATAGTGGTCACTCCATAGAGGAGCGCCTCACACATCCGTGTTTGTGTGTAGAAGGGGTATTTAAGATTTGCAGTTCTGGAATAGGCATGCAAATGAAGGAAGTTGGAAATACATGCAATGAAAACGAATGCATGAAGCCATGAAGTGTGTTCTGAAACTTATTTCATTCCAGTACGTTTCGTACTGATCTGTTTTCTGATACATCCTGAGTAAACACATTTATGAGTAAACTCATAAATCACATTTTTATTGATTTTATTTTTGTCTTGTCTCTTAGTATATTTAATATAATTAACTGTCAAATTTCTATGCATTAATTGGGCAAAAATAGTGGGACACCTGACTGGCGCTAACCAGGCTCCGGCTCTGATAAGGCAGTGTCCTGCTTTAAAGCTCTGACCTCAACCTTACTGAACACCTTGTGGGAGCTAATGAACATTTTAAAGCAATTTGTTCATTGTTACGGCTGTCGGACGAGGAATGAAACGTCTTTACAATTCTAACACTCGGCTTGGCTCAGTATTGGACAGACCCAGGCACATATTGCCGGTTCAGATCTTGGCTGCGTAGTTTTGATCTGGTCCAGTACACATCCGTCACCAAACTCTCAAAGTGGCAAACTTTTAACGTGCCAATAAACCAAAACCCCGCAGGTCACATATGTTGATTCAGCAGTCTCTCGAGTGCAATGTTGTAGAAAAGTAGAAAATATTAGTTTCCTTATTATTTATTTTATAAAATTTTTTGTGTATATCAACCAACAATATAATAAAGGAGATAAACAAACAATTTGACACCAACTAGCTCTGCCATGTTCACCTCCCCTTAGCAAAAGAAAGCCATTATCTCGCACCGCATGCATTAATACAGACCGTTCCATTCCGGAGCGGAACCCGGACACATTTTTTGCTAATATGAAAGTTTCAGTGCTCTGAGATCCTGTCATTCAGTGTGCTCTCTGCACTCATTTAGACATTTAGTTGAGTGCCGATTGGTCGAATGAGATGCGCTAACAGCTTGTTTTCCCCGTTTTGCTAACGCCTCGATTCGTTTTCTTTTACTCAACCTTTTACACTCTCATTCCTTTTATTAGCCTGCTTTTCCAAATGAATACCAGCTATTAATAAAAAAAAGAATACCAGCCATTTATAATAAATAAATGAATAAATAAATAAATAAATAAATAAATAAATAAACCGTGTATGAGGTGGTTTTTTTTTTTTCTTTTTTTTCTTTTTTAAATTTCAAACATCTTTCAGGATCTGGGCAGCTTCCCCGGTAGTGAAATTGCATTCTGTTCATGTGTTTGAGTGCAATCGTATTATCTAAAAAAAGAAACACAGGGAGGGAGAGGGGAGAGGGGAGAGGGAGGTAGAGGGAGGGAGAGAGAGAGAGAGAATCAGAAGCAATGAAACTCACATAAAGCAGATTAGGAGAACAAGTCCTAGGGGTTTTCTTTTCTCCACTGACCACTGAAAGCCCTTGGGTGTCTATTATTGGTCCTGAGTTCAATCAATTAGCTTATATTTTCTCTCTTTTCTCTCTCTGTCTGTCTGTCCCTCCCTCTCTCTTTTTATATACCACAACAACGGTCATCTTTTTCTGCTCTCCTGAAAATGCAGATACATAGTACTGATTTCTTACGGATCCAAATTGTAGACCGAATCACTAGCTTTGACTGATGGGGAGGGAGGGGCAAACACACACACACACACACACACACACACACACACACACACACACACACACACACACACACTCTTCCATTGAGATATCCAGTCAAATTATGATGCTTCACAGGACTCCATAATGGACAAAAGACAAAGATTCGTGTGTGCTTTTTAAACATCCCATTACACATTTAGTCCCTGTGTGATGTTCTAATAACCTCCACTCTTCTGGGAAGATGACCCATGAGATGGCGAGTGGAGATTCAGCTTGGAGTTAATTCAAGTATATCATCCCATAGGTGTTCAAGAGGGTTGAGATCAGAGCTCTATAGCAGACCACAGACCACTTCTTGTGAACGTGTGACCAGGTCTCGATCGCACACTATAATATTGATTTGGCTCCCGGAAGTGCTCCGTAGTGCTTCTGATCTTTTCTCATTGAACACTTTCATGGACTCCTTTTGGTACCTGTGTGATTGCTAAGACGCTACTGGTCGAACAAAGTAATCCATTGATAGAGGGGGAAACTGAGCACTGTGTAAGTGTAGGATGAATTGTACATGAAATGAAATGTTTTGTGTATGTATTGAATTTTTTGCATGTTTGTTACACTTTAATGTTTCAGATCATCAGACTAATTTAAATATTAGTAAAAGATAACACAAGTGAACACAACATGCCGTTTTTAAAAGGAGGTTTTTATTATTGAGGGAAAACAAAATCCAAAACTACATGGGCCCGTGTGAAAAAGTTTAAAATTGTAGTTTATCACAACAGAGTTCAATCTCTCCAGGTCTGATTACTGCCACACCTGTTCACAATCAAGAAATCTCTTAAATAGGACCTGCCTGACAAAGTGAAGTAGACCAAAAGATTCTCAAAAGCAAGACATCATGCTGAGATCCAAAGAAATTCAGAAACAACTGAGAAAGAAAATAATTAAGATCTATAAGTCTGGAAAATGATCTAAAGCTTTGGGACTCCAGCGAAAAATAAGAAATTATATATATATTATATATATATATATATATATATATGCACTGTACGTTGTGTGTGTGTGTGTGTGTATATGTGCACTGTACCGTTGTGTGTGTGTGTGTGTATAAATGTGCACTGTACATTGTGTGTTGTGTATGTATGTGTTGTGTTTCACTCCATCCTTCTTTTGGTCATGTCATGCAACATGCAGGGTTGAAATACCTCTCACAAGCAGCCTATAAAAATTTTCACACACTGACCGACAGAGCGACACACACACACACACACACACACACGCCTTTATGATCTGATGTCTCTGCTTCGGCATATTTATAGACATGCTGACTTTAGACCGGGCGCTGTGTCCATGCCAAGCAGAGCTGAGGGCTTTCTTCACAAACAGCCATTTATTCTCTCTCTCACACACACACACACGCACACACACACACATGACTGTTACATAATATGTAATTTCATTAATGTTTGTGATCATGTAATCCATTTTGACCCAAGTAGCCGTTCTGGCTACTCGCGCACACACACGCACACACACGCACACACACGCACACACACGCACACACACGCACACATGTTAATGCAACGAAGGTGAACGTGTTAATGTGAATTTCCTCTTTGAATAAACGATGTCTGAATCATAGGCAAATATTCTGGGCTCGGGCCAGTCGTCCTGTACCATGCACCTTTGTAGACCTTAGTTGTGTGGCTCCAGGCATTTGGCCTTTGGACTTCTAAATTCCTGTCTGGCACACCTCACTGCTGTGTGTGTGTGTGTGTGTGTGTGCACTAAAAAGAACAGTGGCTATATTAAGGCTGTTAATTTTACACTCAGCTGTTAGGTGAGTGTTATTTATAAATCTTGAATAGAAAAGGAATGAGCGAGCAAGCGCACACACACGCACACACACACACACACATAATGTCCTTATTAAGCTGCAAAGTTATTTAATTATTAAATGCTCAAGGCAATGTTAAAAGATGACCTTGAAACATAATCAGGAGTCGTGTGTGTGTGTGTGTGTGTGTGTGCACCCACCCACATATATGTATAGACGTACATCTATCATGCTGGACATTATTTCTCAAATCGAATGCACCTTGAGCCGAGTTCCTGGTTGCCATGGCAATTGAGGTCAGAGTTACCCATGGCGTTTTTTTGGTAAGAAGCGTGCTGGTTGCCACGGTTACCTGACACAGGAAGTTTGTAATTGGACCAATAATTAGCCTGTTTTTCTTACTGTGGAGACAGATTGATGGCTTATGTCCGCTTCATTTACATTCGCCTTACACGTCAGCGGTTTTCCGTTTACATCGGGCTTATTCCATTGATTTCTTTTTTTTTTCTTTTTCTTGAAACTTCATAAGCGAAGCATCGGAGCAAAACTGCAATCCTCGAAATGTAGGTTTTTTTATTTGACGCCTGAGCAGTGCATGAGGTTCTTCTGACATTAACATTAGGTGACACTCAACTAACGAGAACATAGAGATCTATTCACAGGACCACATATGGTGCATGTGAGCAAACAGTGTGTCTGTGAAGAGAGTAAGATATATGAGAGAGGTGTGTGTGTGTGTGTGTGTGTGTGTGTGTGTGTGTGTGTGTCAGTTTGTATGTGCACACATGTCTGTGTGTGAGTTTGTATGTGCACGTGTGTGTGTGTGAGGGAGAGAGAGATTGTGTGTGTCTCTGTGTGTATGTATGTACGAGATTGTAGGTGTGCACCTATGTGTGTTTGAGAGAGGGATTGTTCGTGCGCAGTTGTGTGTGTGTGTGTGTGTGTGTGAGAGAGAAAGATTGTATGTGCGCTTGTGTGTGTGTGTGTGTGTGTATACTGTATGAGAGAGATTGTACATGGGCACTTGTATACATGTGTGTGTTTGTGTGTGTTTTTTAGTAAGCGAGCGTGTGTGTGTGTGTGTGTGTGAAAGAGAGAGAAAAGAAAGAGAGATTGTGTGTGTGTGTGTGTGAGTCAGAGATGCATGTGAATTATACATGTCTATGCTGCTTCTTTATTACTAATAATGAAGCTGTTGGTTATATGTGTGTAATGTATTTGACATTATTTTCTGCAATTCATCCAAATTACCTTGCGCCTGGATCAGAATTGCCGTATTCACCAAAATCACCTGTTTAGCTCAGGAAACGTTTACAGTCGCTTCTCACTTGATCTGCGATTGTGTCCGAATCTTACTACGGTTACAGCTGTTTATAAGGAAGGGCATTCGTTCAGTTAAAGTGCCCAGAATGGGATATTAACACTTCAGCCAATCAGAATCGAGTATTCGGACTAAGGGTGTTGTAATAAAGCATAAAGAATAAATATAGGTAGTATGAAAAATCGATATATTTTTAGATTTGATTCATATATAAGAAAAACTAAATCCTAAATGAAGTCCTGAGCAATACTTTATGCTGTCGTCACGTGTGGGAATCCTTTATACAGTGCAATAAAGTCCACTTGTGTATTAACAGTTAGCAGAAGAGTGTTAACGTGGGTTAGTCATGTGACTGTGTGAAGTGTAGTCTGTGGCAGCCATGTCTGAATGACACTGGGTATTCTGGTGAATTAAGTTTGGCATGGTTTTATTAGATTTTATTTTAAAATGCAATATTGGACCTAACCCAATGTTTTTAATGGTGTAGGTCCAGAAACCCCCTCACTGACCCACACACTCTCTCAAATCCTTTAGTGCAGCTCGACTGGTCTCACCATCTCACAGGGTATAATAAAGGCATGCTTCAAGATACATTTTTTCGACAGACAGACAGACAGACAGACAGTCACTCACTCACTCCCTCACTCCAAAGCACTTCAGGGCACTGTGGATAAGGAAAGGGAAATGGAACCAGTCCTGAGTATCAGATCCTTGGTAACCAGACAAACACTACACAGCAACAAAAATCAAGAATTCATATGGAAATGAGAATCAGTGGCCAAGCTTTGGCATTTCCATTTATGCCATTTGAAAGACGCCTTTATCTGCCATTATCTTATTTATACATCTGAGCAGTTGAGGGTTAAAGGCCTTGCTCAAGGGCCCATCAGTGGCCAAGATGCGACCTCTTGACCTTTTAAGCAAAAGATCTTTATCGCTGTGCCGCCTTGCCTCGGGTGACTCTCACAGGAGGCCTGTCTGAAGCGCATGGTCAGTATTTTCCTGTTTGTCTGTGAGCTAGAAAACCGTCTGAGAATTGTGATTTGGGTCTTGGGGGAATTTTACACTTCCTGCTTCTGTTTGCTGTTTTTTCCTCAAACTAATCCACTATTATACACTTGTCTCACAGTACAAAGAGTATGCAGTGTTGTTACACCCCTAACAGGAGCAGAGAGTAAGTCAGCAAATTATTGCAATTACGATTCAAGTAGGATTATTATAAAAACAATGCCTAAAATCCATGTTTTTTATTCCTTAAGTGGGGTATTTACTCGTACAGGTGGAGCGAGTTGTTCAGCCTCATTGTTTTTCATTTTTATATGCTCATTTGTATTCATTGTTTTTGGTAAACGCCTAATGCTTAATTTATTGGCCTGATTCAAATAGTTCACAAATACACACACACACACACACACACACACACACACACCCCTTGCTTCTGGCTATGGCATCAGACAGCTCAGCTAATGTGACCTTTATTAAGGACAAATTAAACACAACACACATACACACTTCACATAAACATACTGCAACACATAGACCTATAGCTCATTTGGTGCGGCTGCAAAATATGAAGCAGTGATGCATAGAGTTGCAAAATTCCAAGAATTTTCCAAACTGGAAACTTTACATGGGAATGAATGAGAATTAATGGGAACAAATTGGGAACTTACAAAATTGCAAGTTAGATTATAACAGCGAACTTAAATGTAGTATATAAAAAAAAGCTTGCATAATAATAATTAGTTAAACATCCCGATTGAATGCAATTTCAGTTTAATTTCTACCCAGAACTTTCATCAGTCACATGCACACAGCACTCTTATTTACATTTCTTGAATCCTGAACACAAAAGAATTTTCCAAAAATGTCCACCAGTATTTATGTAAATCACATATCACGTAAATTTGTTTAAAAGTTCCTTGTGCTTTATGTAAACGATTGTGTAACAAAATTTTACTTACAATTAAATCAATGTCAAAAAGTGTTATTTGTTTATGATAGTTATAAATTTCCCAAAATTTCAAATGAATTCCCATAAATTCCTGGTAAGATTCCAACCTGGTTTTTTTTTTTAATTTACCGGAGATTTTCCCCTATTTTGCAACCCTAGTGATGCCTGTATCCCTGCAGTCCATTCATAAAAACAATTCCTTGCAGACGCGATGTACCATATGCACTCGCACGCGTTAATAATTGATGGCGTCTGTACTGCTTTGAACTCGTTTGATTGGCGCTTGGTGTATCTACTGATCACCAACATACAGTTCAGCATCAGTTCAACAGCAAGCAGAACATTTTGAGAGGAATAAATGATGGAAGAAACTCCTGACTCGAACTCGCCTTTGGTCTTTTTTGCGCAAGTAGTTGAAAAGAAGGTTTTGGTTTCATGATAGTGTTTTAAATTTATATCGAAAAATTATCGTTCCATAAATAGACTGGTGTAGTAAGAGTAACAGAGTCTTTTCACATAAAATGATTGATTAAGCAACGAGCCTTGTGACAAAAAGTATAATAGGAACGTTATAGTCATGATAATTCATTGTACATTGGATATTTAAGTACATTTAATAGCAAATATTTTTGTACTTTTACTCAGGTGCAAGTTTAAAGGGAGCAGTTTTACTGGAGTAAAATTGTACTGAGTGTATCTCTACTAAACTCAGGTACATGGTTTTTGTACTTTGTCCACCACTGTTTGTGTTAAATTATAAAATAGATTATAAATAGTATTGGGACACCAGTTTTTTAGCTTTCTGTGTTTTTTTTTAAATATGTTTAGCACAAATTTGGAGGCACACAGTTGTTTGGGACGTCTCTGGATGCACTTGCATCAAATTTCCAATTCACTTGAACTACGAGACCCAATGAGTTTGAACGTTGACTGCACCCCAGGCCATCTCACCTCACCCACATCAGTACCCTACTTTCCCAACACTATTGTAGCTAAATGAGCACAAATCTCCACAAAATCAAGTAGAAACATCTTTCCAGAAGAGTGAAGCTTATTAGAACAGCACATAGGAGCTGAAATTTGGGAATGGGAAGTTCAAAAATTACAAATGTTATGCTCAGGAGTCCACAAACCTGACGTGCGTTCATGAGAGGATATATATATAGACCAACGCGTTCAAGGGAATGAACGGCGAACACCTGGACACCCTCAGGAAAACACTGACAACAAGGACATGAGCCGAGGCAAGACCAGAATCAAACCAGGTGTACATGTAAACAAAATAAACGACATGGAGACGTGCGTCCTGCAGGATCTTAGTCTTAAACAAACTAAAGAAACTCTAAAATAAACTTTCTTTCTTTCTTACCTTCTTTCTTTCTTTCTTTTTTTTTTTTACATTTTTTATTGTATTTGGATTGCCATTATATTTGTGTGTGTTGTGTGTGTGTGTGTGTGTGTGTGTGTGTGTGTGTGTGTGTGTGTGTGTGTGTGTGTGTGTGTGTGTAAGTGTGTGGACCTTATGATGAAAACATTACTGTGTTACAAGTTTCCTCTTTCTGACACACACACACACACACACACACACACACACACACACACACACACACACACACACACGTGTGTAAAGCCTTCGCCTGTCTGTCTCCTTTCTTTTTCTCTTCCTGCTCTTCATGTCGCAGACGTTTGCAGTTGTGGGGGGAAAAGGTAAATGCATGGTGTTTTTTTTTTTTTCTTCTTCAGGCAAGAGAACATCACATTGATCTATCAGACAGATAGGCAGAGACAGACAGACAAGGAGAGGGAAGGATAGAGAGAGAAAGAAAGTGCACAAGTGGTCTCATATTGATTGTCTTGTTCTTCCCCCTTTTCCCTGTTCCCCTTCTGTCTAGTTTGTGTGCGTGTCTCAATCCATCTCTCTCAATTCAATTCAATTTAATCAGCTTTTTTGTAAGCTTTATTTACATGTGCAGTATTGCTCTCTCTCTCTCTCCCCCTCTCTCTCTCTCTCTCTCTCTCTCTCTCTCTCTCTCTCTTTCTCTCTCTTCTATCTGTCTATCTTTGTATTATTCCCTGTCTGATGGTCCCTCTGTTGTCTCTGTTTGGATTACTCTATTTGTATTCTAGCTCTTGTGTCTGTCCCTCATTCTGTCTCTAATGCCCTGTTTACTTTCCATGTGTCTCCTGTCGTCTGCTGTCTGTCTGTATGCTTGTCTTTCTGTCTCTCTCTCTCTCTCTGTCTGTCTCTCTATCTCTGTCTCTCTTGCTATCAGGATCTCAGGATCACTAAATTTTAAGCCCAAATGTTGTTGTTGTTGCCATGTGTGTGTGTTGCATTAATGTAAGGTTGTCAGCTGAGACCTTCACATATTTGCTGCTCATAAATCATGTTTTATGTGTGTGCTGTAATTGTGTGAGAGAGAAACAGAGAGAGACAGAGCTCCACTAATGTGTGTGTGTGTTTGTTAGTGCTGAGAGCTGATGGAGGAACTGTGTGTGTGTTAGCAACGGTTTTGTGGCTTATTAGCTAAAAATTGTGTGTGTGTGGTGATTCTCAAGTTTGTCCTCAGACATACAGTACATCTTTCTCACTTCCTCTTACATCTCACATTAAAGTTCGGCTTGTCACATGAGCTCTTGCATTTCTACCTCTTACACAAACACCCACACACTCACACACACACACACACACACACACACAATCACTCGCTCACAAACACGCGCGCGCACACACACACACACACACACACACACACACACATCTCTTGGCTTAGCTCTTACAAACTGCAGTCTCACTCTGATTACATAAGGCTGGCCTTTAATCTCAATCCCAGAATCAGTGAGGTCATGATCTGTGTGTGTGTGTGTGTGTGTGTGTGTGTGTGTGTGTGTGTGTGTGTGTGTTCTTACTCAGCTTTGTCAAGTGTCCCCATCGACCACAAAGCTGAAACAGTAAAGCCAGCCTCTCAACATTCATCAGCCGTGGCAGCGATGGAGCTTCACCGCTGGTTTATGGAAATTTGATCTCCGAAAGGCTTCATTAGATATTCAGCTTAAATATATGTGTATCAAGGACGTAAAATGGAGGACATTCCCCGCACACGAATCAAAACGTTATACGTGTGTAATATATGTTGCGCTCGTGGTCTCCGACAGGTTCTCATTCAACCCAGTTTGTCTTCACGGCAAAGTAGCGAGGAAAGACTTTTTTCTAAAGTCCACTGAAGTAAAACGTGAGATATTACTCATACAAGTGAACATATTTAGGCTTCATTTGCTGTTAGAATAACCTCCACTCTTCTGGGAAGATGTTCCACTGGATTTTGGAGTGTGCCGGTGGACATGTGGAACCGTTCAGCCACAAGGGTTTTAGTAAACTCAGGTGGTGAGTTGAGGAAGCCTTGGGTGCAGTCAGTGTTCACATTCATTGTTCAATAGGGTTGAGTTCTATAGCAAGAGATCTTCCAGTCCAATCCACGTTAAAGCATATCTTTGTGGAGCTCGCTTTGAGCATAGGGGAATTTCCCTGCTGGCACAGGTTTTGTCTCCTCGTTCAAATCAGGGGAAAAATGAATGCTACTGCGTCCAAAGGCATCCTATACATGTGTGGTACAACTAAAGTGAGCAGTCAAACAGGAAGTCAATAAAATGTATTGATACATACAGTAACTCATTGTCGAAAATAAACAGGTTCCATGCTGGAAGAAAGAGAGACGGGCAAAAGTTCACTTTCGTTTTCCTGCCGGCGCTTTCCTTTCCAGTATTTACGCTGGGGCTCACCCACGGTCTCGCGGTTCGGGACCAGCACGCCTTTCCCTGGCATTCGCCAGAGTGCACTTGCTGGCTGGCACGCCCTCTGGACTTATCTGGAAAGGCGTGGCAGACGGTGGAGTGCCCATCTCGCCGAACAGGGTGAAGCCTCCGTAACGTCATACCCCACTTCCAGCACGGGGTTTCGGAACCACTGTAACATATTCCACCGGTTCTGCGTTCAAAGAAAGAGAGAAAGTTCACCAATCAGAGCTTTCTTTATATTCGTTAGCACCCCGGCGCTTTCCTTTCTAGGGCTAAGCTACAGTCACCTTCCTCGCAGACCGGCACGTCTTTCACCGGCGCCCACCCACCCGGACTTAGCCATCGTTCGGTGACCCTTTCGCTCATCACTGCTTGTTGTCTCTCTCTCTCTCTCTCTAAGGCTGGTGTCTTGCATCTCTTTATTGGCGTCGCCGGACTAAAACCGAGCGCACTGATTAGTCTCATGAGCTGCATGTGTTTCTTACTGCTCGCTCCGTCTGGCATTGATCTCCACTCGCTCACCGCTGGCACACTCGTATTCCAATAAGTCGATAATACATATTACTCGGATAATAGAGCCCAGTATGTGGATAACAACATTTCAGGATTACAGACTCTCGGATCCAAATTTCAGAACCTTCTTCTGGTGTATTTCTTGGTCAGGGTCATTGCAGATCCGATCCTGGGAATACCTGGCATGAAGTGGGAATACAGACTCGGACACACACATTTTCACACTCAATCACACACTCGTACATACATACGGGCAATTTATCTTAGCAGAATATCTACTGGGAAGTTTTTAGGAGGAGGGAGGAAACCAGACAACCTGAAAAAGCCTGCAGAGACAGAGATATTTTGTAAACACAGTGGCAGGCCATGCATTTCACACCTAGACTTTCAGTGGTGTCCTGCCTGAATCACATCATTCTGACCCCACCGCTGTGGAAACCATCAATATTATAGAGAAACACCGTATAACACAGAGCTGCATTATAGAGAGGTATCTAATGCAGTGAGAATGAATGTCCTCACAATGTCCAGCTTTTCTTGAAAATGTTCTTCGAAAGTGTATCTGTGTCCAAATCAATAATTAATAAATAAATGAAATAAGTCCCCTTTGTAAGCTGATGTGAAATGAAAACATTTACAGCTATTAAATCCATGTATGGATTTGAGCTTGTGCAGTTTGCGAGGTCTGAGTAGTGCGCTCTCTGACCATCTAAGTGAAGGACGTGATTGGACGCCTGCTAGATGACCTCTGAGTCAGCTAGTTGAAATCTGACTGGATAAAGCAATCGCTTCAAGCGACATGGATGGCTGAAATCTGATTGGATAGAAACTCTAACAGAAACGTACACTCGAATGCACCAGAGAGAAACACTATGAAATTGAGAGAATTGACTATTGGAAATGACTTAATATATATTCATGGAAAAAAATGTATTACAATGTAAGCCAGCGATTAAGTTTAGAGAAGAAAGATTTCAAAGAAGGCCTTGCTGATCCTGATGGCCTGCCACTGCATACACATCAAGGCAGGCTCATTCAGTTCTGGCGATTGACAAGCAGATTTTAGCAATCTAGATCATAACCAGATACAGGTTGGCAATAGTCCAACAACAGGTTATAGTTTAGTGTTTGAGGAATTGGACTTTGAATCCGAAGGTCATGAGTTCAAATCCGAGCCACACCGAGTTAAAATTTTTGGGCCCTGGAGAAAGACCCTCAACCCTGTAGCTGCTCAGTTGTATGAATGAGGCATCTGCCAAGTGCCTTAAATGTAAATGACAATGGTCACCCTGTGTGTGTGTGTATGTGTGTGTGTGTGTGTGTGTGTGTGTGTGTTTTATTGGGCAAGCGTGTGCTTAATCACTAATGCAATTAGTCAGAGCAGGAAAGTGTGTGCCGTATGTGTTCTGGGAGTTGGAGTTCGGGGCGGCCATGTTTGCAGGCTATGTTAACTGGTGGATTTTTTAGTTCAGTGACCTGATGTGTGTGAAACTCCACCCAGAGAGAGTTAAACTGGCGAATCGGGAAATCCCTGGAACTGTGATGTACCCAAGCATTGAATCGTATGAAATATTCGAACGAGCGAATTCTTTCTGATTTATATATACTTTTTTTCCACTTTTTACTAAAGAATCAAAAGACTCAACTCTTCTTTGAAGAAACCGAAGCTTTATCCGAGTGCCTGATTCATATTTTATTACCTTTTTCTCCGAATCCGCTACGTTTCATTTGTATATGACGTATATAAACTTTTGCTTCGTTCCATTTCACCTCGTTAAACCGTTTTATACCGTGTGTAAAAAGGAGCTGGCGTTTTTATACCGTGCCTGTCATCTTTAGTTCTGCTTATCTTTCTTTATTCGTCTTTTTTTTTTCGAGTGTGTGTGTGTTATATATTGTGTGTGATATTTATAATGGTGTAAAGTGAGAATAAGTGAACGACGGGCAAAAAAGAAAGAGACAGCGAGAGGGGAAGAGAAGAGAAGAGACAGGAAGTGACTGTCTGGTGTGACCCTGATGTGAGCACAGATTCTCATCCTCAAATCTGTGGATCTGTGTTTGTCCGTCTGTAGATACAAGAGGATCTGCAGCTCCAGCTGATGTCTTTTGTTCTTCCAGGTTTCACTGTGCTTCTAGTCAGTCGCTCCTCGTACATGGTAACACGGGACTGAGGACAAGCGGTAAGTCAGCGTGTCGTTTGTGTTTTGTGTGTGTGTGTGTGTTTGTCATGTATGAAACTACCGAAAAGATCGAAGCTCTCGAGTGAAATAGAAAGTGATAGTAAGAGAGTAAGTAAACGAACCGGGCTGCCGTGAGCTCGGGTTTTCTGTGAGTAGGGAGCCGGTTTGACTGGCAGACCACCGCAGCCCGCAACACAGCTTCGACTGGAAACGGCTGCTTGTCTGTGTGGTTGGTTAACTGGAAATTCACAGTTCACATGGCTGTGTTTTCATACAAATGACACGCACATACCTGTGAGCGTACATGTGTGTGTGTGTGTGTGTGTGTGTGTGGTTACTGGAAATCGGTGGTTTGTGTTTTACGTGTAGGAGTGGTAGTATTGCTTGGAAATTGTGCACGTATGTATGTGTGTGTGTGTATTGTGTGTTACATTGACAGTGGCAATAAGGGACAGGAAGAGGCGGAGCTTCGTGTGCGGTTAATCTCCTGCTTTACGTTGCCATATTTGCTAGTTTCCTTTTGAATGAAAGCCAAGTGGCTGAGTAGGTGGATTTTATTTTTTTTCGATTGATAAGCACATTGACTTTTGGGGAAGAAAAAAAAAGTTTTTTTGTTTTGTTTTAAGGAACGGTAACAAAGCGAAAGTATTCCACTTAAAGCACTTGAAACCAATCATGTTACACGTCAGGTTTTATAAGCGCACGTCACCTTCAGGTTCGTTTCGGGGTTTTCGTGCGGTGTATGTGCCGAGATGAAGTTTCGTGAGAAATATCACTCTAGAGATTTGTCTTTGACCTAAAACCTCAAGGTGATTTCACACTTTTCGTGTTTTTTTTTTTGTTTGTTTGTTTTTTTTTTCTGCAGAAACATTTAGCTAAATAAGCATTAGCGAGTTTAGCTTTCCTGATATTCATTTCATTTTTTTTTTCTTCATGTAAAATTGCGATAAACAATGTAATAATTTCCAGGATGGTAGAGGAGGATATAAAAAAAATAGTATTAGCGCTGGGTGGTGCGGTGGGTAACAGTAGCAGCTTTAGGGTGATTCCAAAATAAACTGTGCACAAACCCACAATTGTACATTTTCAATGTAAACCTGTGACAACTGAATTCTACATGTTTTTGAGCGCGAGAGCAGGAAATAGGAAGAAAACAAAACAATCACTTTCAAATGATCGTCTCTATGTTCATTGTTAAATTGCAGAGCTCCTGTGCAAAATGCGTGAAGAGGCAATAGTCATAATTGTTATATATGAACACTATAGTTAGTAACTTACTAGCCTAGCTTAGTATAGCGGTAAGTTTTATTCCCAGCTAACAATTTTTGGCTCCCAAAACCTTCCCAGAACTTATGTTTAAATTTTGTTTGTGATTAGTTGTTATGTTTTTGTCTATGATTTTTGTTTTTATTTTTTTACTGATATAAAAGAGTTTTTAGTTGTACAGAACGTTCCCCTAACATTCTGTTAACATTAAGTTTTCTTAAAGTTTCTTTAACATTCTCCTAAAATTCTCCTGCTGGAAAGTTTTGCTGACATTCTCCCAATGTTCCATTATTGTTCCATTAAAGTTCTAGTAATGTTTCTACATTTTATCTCCTAATGTTCTCTTAATGTTTCCCTAATATTCTATTAAAGTTCCTCGACGTTCTGTTAAGTCTCCTAACATTCATTTAATGTTTTGTTATTAATGTTTCCCAACTGTTCTGTTGAGGTTCCCTTAACGTTCATCGTATTGTTCTTCTAACATTCTCTTAGTTCCCCCCTAAGATTCCCGCTTTAAGTTCTGTTAACACTGCAATAAACATTCCATTAAGGTTTCCTTCACATTCCACATTCTCAGCTTAATTTTTTATATTTTAAATAGCATTAATAATGTTGTACTCTTGTAATGAGTCCTTTGTTTGCCGTTGCTGAATCTTTGGAAACATTAATAAAAAAGAAAAGACAGTTTGTTCAGACCCAGTGTTTGTCACTTAGTTCTCCATGTTTGTTTTTCTGTCTCGCATTACGAGTGAAGGGATTAGTCAGGAGCAGAACAGGTGTAAAGCGCTCTGTTTAAAGCGGAGTAAAAACAGCAAAACTATCGTGATGGCTTATTGAATAAGTTTCGTATAACATAGAGGCTAACGTCAAACAAATTATGTAGGTTGAATTGGCTGCCAGGCTCTGTGGTGAGAAACAGGATTAACCAATCAGAATCTTCCAGCAGATCTGAGGTAATAAGTTATGGTCTTTCTTTCTTTTGGCTTCTCCCATTAGGGGTCGCTACAGCGGATCATCCCTATTCATGATCCGCATGTTCGATTTGACATGTTTTTACGCTGGATGCCCTTCCTAACGCAACCCTTTCCATTTATCTGGGTTTGGGACCGGCACTAAGAGTGCACTGGCTTGTGCAACCCTAATGGATGGGGTTGGTTCCTGTATGGTCTATTACTACTATATTAATACCGTTCTTTTCATCGTTTTCAGAATCATTGATTTTTAACCATATTAATGTAGTAATTGCATAAAGTACTTCATCCCGTTTAAGATTCACACATTTGCATCACACTTATCGTGTTTAGCGTTGTACAGACCACCCAGTGACTTCAGTTAGCTTTGCCCTCCAGTCAGTCTGTCAGGACTGACCCCTTCACCTCACTTTACTTCACATCCATCATCTTCAGAAAGCTAAACACAGACAAATCAGTTGCATCAAAGGGACACCACTGTTGCTAGGAGATAAAGATGATTGCTAAGTTGTATGCTGTTAGCATGAAATCTTGAACTACTGCAATAATACAGTACATTTCTAGCTATCCAGCTAGCAAGCTATTGCAGCTAATGTCGCACTGTGGCCGGAAATAAAACTGATTTGCTGCAGCCCACGTGGTCACTGATAAATTCACTGTACAATCCATCAATGAGTGCACATTAGGACCCATTTATTCAGTTATTTTTTTCCCATCAGTCTTTGATTTAAAGCCTCTTTGTAAGACCAGCATTCGCTTTAATAACCATTTTCTACTCAATCTGAGCAGGAGTAGAGCTGAAGATTAGACATGGGGCAGCCCGGGCTATTAATTCACATTCAATTGGAAAGAATCCAAAGTCCGCCGTACGAGCATTAAGCACGGTTCAAGCAGTTGTACGTCATCAGTTTGTTCGTCTTCACCACACTCATGTTGATTTTCAATTTGCTCTTTTGTTTGCATGTTAACAGATGTTGCCGGCTAACTGGTAGGAGTGATGTTCATGTTACTCAAACAATATGTTTATTTAATAGGGTTCCTACTCTGGCCCTGTGCATGACCATTTTAATGTGATGAACCCGGGGTTGAGAAGATCATCAGTAAGGACTTATAGAGATTTTGGAAGCTTTAGTAGTAAGCAGCAATATATGTCTATCCTATTCTGTACGTTTCATTATCTAGCATATTACAAATTGAAGAATTGAATTTTCTGGTTGTGCTGGTAAAATAATAGCTGCTGATTTCTTTGAAGCAAAAAGAAAAATCTGCCTGAGACGACAAGGGAAAAACCCTGAGAGGAAGCAGACTCCTGGTTTCATGTAAGCATCAATACATCAGGTGTTTACAGTGCGTGGTTTAAGAGATAATTGTTTCTAATTACAGTCGCAGCTTTTGGGTAAAAACGTCTGGGATGAAGCTGCGATTCTACACTAAAGATAAAAAAGTGAGACTTGGGCTATTTATATGTGGTTCTTCCCTAAGATGTTCCCATAAATTTGGAATTGTAAAGTATGTTTTTTTGATGTGGCCTCACCTGAGCTGGGAGACACAAACCTGTTCCAGCATCACAATTCCCCTGTGCACAAAGCCAGCTCCATGAAGATATGCTTTTCATATATTGCAGTGGAAGATCTTAATTGACCTGCTATAGAGCTCTGAGCTCAACCCTAGTGAACACCTTTGGAATTAACTGGAACGCTGTTTATTGGATTTGTCTGCTATTGGCTAAATCAAGAATGCTAGCCTGTATTTGCATCCTGGAGTGTTTCAACAACCAGACAACATATAGCTTTTATATGAGCATCCGTATGAAATGATCCACAAGAATCTTTACCAAACTGACTTTACTTTACTAAACCCATGTAGGTTCATCCACAGCCATATTTACTGTATCTATATAGAATTATGCATTACAGTCTTAACGGTATCTATGCGAGTCGTAAGGCTCTATCAGGCCGATCCGGAGGTCTTGGCTACATATACACTAATCTGTGTAGATTTTAAAAGGATGTTTAAAACCCTCTGCTTCCACACCTTTGTTTTGTTTTGTTTTGTTGACGGAAGGTGAAAACGTAAAGAAAAATATGCGTTTTTCTACGGAAATAACGCATTAGCGTGGACATGCCCCTAGTGGCGGCACAGTAGTAAAAGTGTCAGGATCAGGCCACGGAAGGGAGAATAGATCACTTAAGAATTGCCTAAGAAATTGGCCTGAAATAAAATGTCAGTTTTCACAGGAATTTTGCAGGACACATGGTTATGAAATAATATTTTGAGACGAGATGGGAGCCAAATAAATTCACTGAACAAACCGACAACAAATGCACTTTAGGACTCATTTGTTCTGATCTTTTGTTTTTTTTTCTTCATTAGTCTCTGTGGTTTAAAGCCTCTTTGTAAGACCAGCTTTTTTGCTTTAGTAACCATTTCCTACTCACCGGAAGGCGAGTCTTTTAATGTGTTTTTGCTAAACCGCGAGGAAAAAGCTGATTAGCGCTATATATAATTAGGCACTACAGTCTAAACGGTATCCATGTGAGTCATAAGGCTCTATCAGGCGGATTCCAATCAGGTGCTGCCATCACATCAGCCTATGGTAGTGAGAGTAGATTATCATCTATGCTTTTACCTTTGCTATCTTAATACGTTGTTATGTAGTCCATCTCATCCATCATAACACACAAATGTAGCCGTTTGGATTATGGCCAAGTGCAAAAAAGACCAGATTTATGGATTTTTTTTTTTAGTCAAAATTTTTAGTTTCCTGGAATATGCTTCTTTGATGAAGACGAAATAAACGAAATCCCGCTGAGACAACCCTTATTTTTTAAAGTGCTTTGACTCATTTGGCCATTATGCGTGCTGAGATTAGTCGTTCCCGCACAGCTGGCTCAAATATGTAGCGATTAAAAACGTAGAATTTGTGCACGATTGTGCGAGGCATCGCTTCACATGCAGGGATGCGCAGGGGGAGAGGAAATCAGGAGCTCAGGTGCCTGGGAAAAGTAAATTCGATGTGTCGGGGATTTTAATGAGCCCAGAGAGCTGGCAGCACTACTTTTTCTACTAGATACTGAATTTCAGAGTTTGGTATTGTAGAACTGATGTATTTCGAAATTCTGAACTCTTAGCAGTTGAATTCATTCGAAAGCATGGATCTGAGGAAGAGGGAAAGCAGTTGAACTTCATTCTGTTGGAGGATATAACATTATAAAGCCACATGATTACATAAGTGTTCAAGACAACAGCATTGAGGTGCCAACACAAGCAATTATATTATGAGTAGCTCCCATTTGTTCGAATAAAGCTCACTTGTTTAGAACACTTTACATAAAAGATGAGGCATTATGTTTGAGCTTTGGAGGAACAGTTGAGCAATTAAACATCATTTAGACCTTCCGTAAACACCAGCCCAGTAATCGTCAATATTTGAATGGCATCAAACGAATATAATAACGATCTGTAATTATATTGCGGTGCAAAAGTATTGCCTAAAGTGTTACAACAGTTCAGACATCTCGAATTGAGATTAGTGTTTATTTAATATTTTTTTTTATAAATAGTTATGAGAGAGAGCGAGAGAGAGAGAGAGAGAGAGAGATTTGTGTGTGCCTGCTAATAATGAAGCTATTGGTGTTAATTCCTTGTGCTGTTTCTTCTTTTATTTCTCTTTTTTTTTCTTCTTTAGTACATTGTGTTTTGATCTATTTAGTAAAATCACTATATTTCACAATATCAGTTTCAAGAAACATGGAGAAATGATCTATCTAGCTCAGTGAGGTCATTAGGAAATGTTTACCATAGCGGTGTCCCTGTGTGTGATACTGTAACTCTGTTACTGTGGTTACACCTGAGTTAGAAAGCAGCGTGCTCATATAGCACAGTCATTAAAATAGATCAGAACAAGGTTCGTGTTCAACGGTTGGATCTCACTCCTTTTTGGCCAATCAGAATCTCCCTTCATTCTTCATTTGTGAAGATGTTCCAGTAGATTTTGCTGTGCGGAGATTACAAATGTAATTACCAACACCCTTGTATGTGAATAAAGCATGTATGGCTACAGTGTATATATATCAAAAAAGTGGCATCAAAAGGACTGACTCTGTTTACAAGAACTTTATTTATCTATGTTTACACACAATCACCTTCAAAATCGCTCCCAGCGTTCCTGCTTTTTCTGGAAAGTGTCCTGAAAGTCTTTTTTTTTTCTTTCGAAGCGTATCGAGCGCCTACTGCTGTTCGCGCTGGATCTCCACAGCGCTGTCAAAACGGGCAACCTTTAAACTGGATCTCCATCTCCGGGAAGAGGGTGAAGTCTTTAGGAGTCGAATCTGGGGAGTAGGGAGGGTGCAGAAACGAGATCATGTCGATTATTCTCTGCCAATCATCATGCAGAAGTTGCCAAATGGTTTTAATATTTTAGCCGTTTTTTCGGGAGGATTGAGCTTGTTGAAGGTCTTCCTGATCTCTCGTCGTCTTTTAGTGATGTGATGTTTTTCCGCTCTTCAACTTTAAACTTTTCGAATGTGTGACAAGAGTATGTTGTGTCAAATGTCTCGGTGGCAGATTTTTACCAGTTTCAAACAGAATCACGTGGTCAGAATAGGACCAGTTATCACCATTAGTCTCACATCTTTTCAATCCCACCTCATGTCTGCCTGCCTGTCTGTCTGTCCATCCATCCATTTATCCATCCAAAATCTTTCATCCATCCATCCATCTATCCAAAATCTCCTATCCATCCATCCATCCATCCATCCATCCATCCAAAATCTTCTATCTATCTATCCATCCATCTATCCATCCAAAATCTCCTATCCATCTCTTCATCCATCCATCCATCCAAAATATCCTCTGTCTGTCTGTCTGTCTGTCTGTCTGTCTGTCTGTCTGTCTGTCTATCTATCTATCTATCTATCTATCTATCTATAATTTTCCTGACAGACACATCTATCATAGCCGTAAGGAAGCGAATACAGTATGATTAACAGAAGGCTCTTAATTAGCGCACAAGCATAAGCTGATATTACCTTCAGTGGAAACTCATCACTCTGACACCGCACCTTTATTATTTTTGAGCTACTCTGGCCATCTGTTGTGTTTATCCAGAACGTGTATTTCATCTGCCATGTTCAAGAACACGTGTGCTCACATATGCGCGCGTGTGCACGCACATGCTTGCGTACGTGTGTGTGTGAGAACAACGCCATACTCAAACGATCCCACAAGATTCAGAAGGGAGAAATGAAGCACTTTCTCGACTGTTTTTTCATCAGTTAGTTATTTTTATTTTCTTAAACCTTTTGCAGCCTGCGGTAACACACTTTGAACGAAGCTTCAAGGATTACAAATCTGTTTTTTTTACCGAACGCAACTTCCTGTTCTTTCGGTCACCATTTTACCATCAGTCTTAAAAATAGTAGTAAAAGAATCCCCTTTTCATTTTGCAGGCTGTATTTTTGCAGGAAAGCATGTTTCCATGTGAGTGAAAAGAAAAGCAGAAGTACAACACTGCGCTCTGGAAACGGCAGGGAGATGAACGGGCGGGCCGTGAATTGATCTCCGTCACATGTCCTTAACTGCAACGGAGCCCAAACTCGGGGGGTGTGTGCACTACAGGACCGGAGGGTCATACAAAGCTGAGCAGCCGTGTGGGCCGAGAACCTGAATCATTTACACGAATTAGCAGTGTCGAGGAGGAATTATTGCTCACCGAGTGTCTGAGCGATTGATCCTCATTGTTAGCACGTACATGTGTGGGATTAGCTTTGCGACATCAATCGATGGGGGTGGGAGTGTGTATGAGTGTGTATGAGTGTGTGCGTGTGTCACTGGGGATTGATGTCAGAGAAGTCGTCGTCCGAGGTGCGACTGCATTCCTCCTACTTCTCAAGCCTTTTTTCTCAAAGTGAAACTCAAATTTGCTCTCAAGCCATCGTTCATTTTTTTTCTTTCACCACTGTATTCACTACTTTTTGGAACATTGGAGTAAATTTCTGCTGCATTTTAGTTCAACACAAAAATAAACAACAAATTTGCTTAGTTAGCATGAATGTGGAGAGACTGACATTTTATACTATAGGTGCACTACGCCAGGGGTCCCCAAGCTTTTTTTGCACCACGGACCGCTTTAATGTCAGACAATATTTCAATATTTCCTTTAAGGTGTGGAGGATAAATACAAGAAAATAAAACAATACGACCAGCATAAAAACTTCTACATATAATGAAAACGTGAATCCACTATGTTGCTTTTTGTACATTTTGCTCGCTTGGGGGTTTGAATTTAGCGGTAATGTATTATGTGTTAGCAGCCGGAGCCCCTTTGAGAAGGTAGAGGATGCTGGTAAGACATGTGACCGAGGTATCATGACCTGCATCAAGAGTAAGTCATAGACAGATGTGGAGGAGAGAATCCGGTAATTTTTCAAAATAAAACGGTTCAGAATCAGATAATAAATAAAATGAAAATAATGTAAGTTATATATTCGTTCTGTGTGGACGGTACTAAGTGTATCCGTTCTGTGTATTCGTATGTATTCGTATGTATTTGTTCTGTGTGGCCCGGTACTAAGTGACCGGTGCCGGTCCGCGGCCCCGGGGTTCGAGACCACTGCACTACAGTATACGGACAAAAGTATTGGGACAAATGAATTCCTACAATTCCTTCACTTGAATTAGGACACCCAAATCTGTTCCACAAAGGCAGCTCCACTAAGATATGGTGTTCATGAGTTGTAGTGGAACACCTGACGGATGAATAGGATCTGCACCTCACCTCAGGCCTCCTCACCCCACCTACATCACTATCTGACTTTACTACCACTTTTGTAGTTGAACAAGTGAAAATCTTTATTTCAAAATCTAGCAGAACTTCTTCCCCGAAGCGTGATGGTTATTATAACAGTAAATAGTGACTAAAAATGTGGAATAGGAAGTTCAAAAAGTGCATACCAATCTTATGTTCACATGTCACCAAACTTTTGTGCACATAGTGTGCTTTTTTTTTTTTTTAACTCTCTGGAAGATCCACCTCCTTCTCATGCAGTTTGTTTTAGCTAGTCGTCTTCAAATTCATCATGTGAAGTGTGGTTTAATGATGCAGCCTCGTTTGGTGTCAAGTGTTAAAAATATGAATGTGAAATACTTGAATGTGTTTGAACTGGCAAAACAGACGCACAGATTAGTTCAATAAACCAGGAGAAAATAAGTTTGTCATGATAATAAATGTCAAATCCATCATTTTACGAATCATCTTCTTCAAATGGTACCAATAATTGGACAATGATTCAAACATTGTTCACGAAACCGAGTTTGCTCAAACCTGGAATTATCCTGTTTTGCAACGGTTGCTATGGTGAACAGCTTCCCTGAAAAGAATGCATTTCTAGCTGCTTTACTTTCTTTTCCAGTGGTAAAAATAAAAAAAATAAAAAAACCTAAATATGTGCATCTGTATTAGCGATGTTCGGTTTATTTTAAGGTCACACCAAAGAGGAAGGATATTATAAACTTGAAAATGAAAATAGAAATTGTGCAACCATTTCTGCTGTTTCAGATGGCGGTGTGGATTCAGGCCCAGCAGCTGCAGGGGGACGCCCTGCACCAGATGCAGTCACTGTACGGCCAGCATTTTCCCATAGAGGTGCGACACTACCTGTCCCAGTGGATCGAGGGCCAGCTTTGGTACGTGATATAGCAAATACATGTCTCTAACACGTCACTGATGAATTCTCGAATTTGAGTGACCAGAAGGTGATTGATTCTGGCTGTAATTTTAAATAACAGGCATAATTGTAATCTGTTTTTATGTCTATAGTATCGACTCGTACACATGGACTCGTGCATCAGACAATCCACAGAATTACATTAGAACAGAATATACCTTTACAGAATCGTGTTAAATATTAAGCCCCCAAGATGCTCCTGTGTCAGTCACAGATCATGGGAAGTGAAACTTAAATCTGTCACTAGGGGGGTTGGATTTATTCATGCACATTAAAAATATTTATGAAAAGCTTTTTACTTTTTACATTTTTATTTACAACATTATTCTTATAGTCTGTATATAAACCTATTGGGAGAAAAACGGGTTTTCTATGGGAAATCAGACAAGGCTCTGGCATGGAGAAGCTGGTGTTGGATTTGTGATCATCTCATATATTGAGCTATTTTATGAGTTGCTCAGTATCTCCTAGGTTTATAACCACAAGTGACTGTATAAGACTGTAGAAAGAACATTACTCATAATCTTACACTTCAGTAATCATGTTAGTTCTCACTCTCCAGTGTTCTGTATTGTTTAAAGACTATAATCACAGTCTTGATGTCACCCCAATGAGGATGGGTTCCCTTTTTGAATCTGGTTCCTCTCAAGGTTTCTTCCTCATGACATCTAGGGGAGTTTGCCACAGTCGCCACGGCTACTCATCAGGGATAAATACACACAATTCACCTTCACTGTTAAATTCTGTAAAGCTGCTTTAAAACAATGTCTGTTGTGAAAAGCGCTATAGAAATAATTGTGCACCCCCATATAACCAAAATGGTGTGATCCTCGAATTATAAAACCTCTGTGAGGATTTGACTGTGAGATTGGTAGCAATTAAGCTTCTCCGATCGAAGCATCATATCGGGAGGGGGGATTGAAAAAAAAAAATATATATATATAAAATGTAACTTATTACATAGTAACTTAATACAATTAATTTTGTGAACGTGCGATGCAGCGCTTATTTATTTGTCCATTTTTATAAAAAATCTAAATCAATAAATATAAATAAGGCAAATTTCAAACCTTCAAAGCAAAACATGTATTCACGACATTCCATTTTTATTCGGATATAAAAATCGAAAAATTCTATTATTCAATATTTGTTTTTTGCTGATGCGGCAAGTCTGAAATCCAGCACCAAAAACCGCCATGATGCGCACATCCGACGATTAAAAGCGTCCGTGTAAAAAAATAGCAAACGTTCCGCTTGGTGTCTCGATGAATTCAGTCGTTACAAACATAAAATCTTTTTTCAAACGTTTACAAGTATATTTTGTGTTCGTGCTCTATGTTGAGTTTGGTTTCACTAATAATAAACATATATATATATATATATATATATACACACACACACACACACACACACACACACAGTGGAACCCGGTTATGTTGCGGTATTGAATGAGAATGTGCATGCACGTGTTTTTGAAGGTTTTTTACACAACAGCATTGCCGCAATTTGTTTGATTGGTCATGCGGATCGAGATAACCTGCAATCTGGATAAGGAGGCGGAAGTTGAAGTAAATGCAAACAAAGTTTATTGAGAACACTCAGGAGATTATCCACCAATAGTTGTAGCGAAGCAGTAATATCCAGTGGTGCGCTCCGGGAACAAATCGACATAACCGATTAAAAAATTTTAAGACAAAGCGAAAATTTGGCGGTTCCACTTCAAAAACGTCGACTTAATAGGGTTGGCGAGTTAACCAGGTTCGAGATAAGTGGGTTCGACTCTATATATATATATATATAGATAGATAGATAGATAGATAGATAGATAGATAGATAGATAGATAGATACAGTGTGTGTTTTTCATCTTAGATTTTCTGGTTTCTCATAAATATTGAAATGTGTTTTTTTTAGTTTTGTCCTATGAACTTATGTGAGAGACAAATGAGTCTGGTAAAGGGACAGACTTTTTATAGCTGCTGTAACAAACGATAAACAGGAACTAACTCGTCTGACAGGAGTTCCTATAACGACCTGCCACGCTTCTTAGACAGGTTTCGATCCTGATACTTAGACTTGTTGCTTGATTGTTTTAGGGACGCTATCGACTTGGAGAACCCACAGGAGGAATTTAAAGCTAAGCGCTTGCTGGACAGTCTCATTCAAGAACTACAGAAAAAGGCAGAACACCAAATGGGAGAGGATGGCTTCCTACTTAAGATCAAACTAGGCCACTACGCTTCACAGTTAAAGGTAAACACATGCACAGACATATATATATATACACACACACACACATACACACACACACACACACAGCCCTTATTTGCTGTATGCCTCAGGGCAAAAGCACACTAAGCATAAACACATACAAAAGGCGCATGTAGGCAGGCGATGTTCCTGCACACCGGCTAGACTAAGGTGCGGCGCAGGAGCGGTGAGGATGATGATGATAATCTGTAATGGATACGTGAGAAGGCATGGATAATGACAACTGTCCAGATGAAACAGAGAGAACGTGTTGTGTTTCAGAGCACATACGACCGATGTCCTCTGGAGCTGGTGAGATGCATCAAACACATTCTGTACACGGAGCAGAGACTCGTCAGGGAAGCTACTAATGTAAGGAGCACACACACACACACACACACACACACACACACACACACACACACACACATGCTTTATGAAATTCTGATTAGGAAAGAGGAAGCGCTTTAGTTTCACACTTGCGTAACACTCTAGATCTGTGTCGATTTGGACAAAATCTCATTTTATTTAAGATGCACATTCATTTGTTCTGTGTTTTGTTTTTTTCATTGTGTGTTAATGTCTTTTCGTGTGTGTGTGTGTGTGCGGGGCAAATGACAGTCAAGCTCTCCGTTGAGCGGCATGATGGACAGCATGTCTCAAAAATACCAGCAGATCAACCAGGCGTTCGAGGAGCTAAGGATCTTGACGCAGGACACCGAGAACGACTTGCGCAAGCTTCAACACAACCAGGAGTACTTCATTATACAGTATCAGGAGAGTCTCCGAATCCAGGGTACACACAAACACACACACACGCATGTACAAGTACTCTTTACCACACCATAGTTTTTTATTGTGTAACAACTGATCAAGGCGTATAGATAAAAAACATTTACAAAAAAAATGGAACAATAACAGTAATATACAGTCAGGTCCAGATCTGTTCGAATGACATCAAGCACTATTATCTGAGATGCTGCTATAGAGACTGGATCTTCTGACCAATCAGATTTGAGAATTAAACTATAATGTGTGTTATTCAGCTGTGGGTGTTTATGCACATGTATCTTTTAGCTCAGCTATCAAGTCTGGCTTCACTTCCCCCCGCTGACAGACAGCTGCGAGAGCCGAGCCTCCTGAGCAAAAGAGCCACGGTGGAAGCCTGGCTCACCCGAGAAGCCAACACCTTGCAGAAATACCGACTGGTGAATACACACAACACGCACGAGTGCGCAGACACACACAAGACACACAAATGTTCCCATTTAGTGACTCATCGAGTTTATTTTTAGGCTCTTTTATAAGATGATGCAGAGCGTCAGAGGGACCACAACGAGATTAGCGGCTATAGGGCCGTGTTTTTCAAGCAGTCAAAGGTTTTTTTTTTTAGCTGATAACACTTTGCTACCGCTTGCCATTAAAACTAGTGTCATGTTGTACCTTCAAATGTGCTCACACACACACACACACACACACACACACATGGTTGATTGACCTGACAGATTTGGTTTCTGGATTTAGTATGTAAGTTCACCAAACACATCCAGATTCAGTATCCAGAACACACATCCAGATTTAGAATGGCAATTCGGTTACCAGCTCCAGAATCAAATTTATTATTTAGATTTAGTATCCAAACCCTGTGTTCAGAACAAGTGTCAAGATCCAGAATCTAGATTGATTTACCGTATTTTCGGAATATAAACCGCTACTTTTTTCCCACGCTTTTGAACCCCGCGGTTTAAAAAACGAAGCGGCTAATATATTGATTTTTCCTGGGTTTTTCCCGGTTTCACCAACTCCAAGCCAAAAAGCTGAACCCCATAACATTAGACCGGTGAAATTTCCGAACGGAAACGAAAAAACGCACCTCACCTGTGTTCTGAGCTGCACGACATCGGGAGAAAAACTTGTGTTGATTTTTTAAACGCACCACGATGCCAAAAGATAAACTCCCGAGAGAAATACAGTGGTACCTTGGCCTACAAGTTTAATTTGCTCACACATCAAATCAGTTTTCCATATTGAAAATACTTAAAATGGCATTAATCCGTTCCAACCCTCAAAATGACACCCTGTTTTTATGTTTCATGCAATTAAATTAGAAAATACATTTCTAAATAACAAATATTGTATAAAAACATAATAGAAAGAGAATGTAAAGATATTATAAGGTTTTATTCAGTGTATTTTTTTCCTTGGAGATGTGTGTGTGTGTGTGTGAAGGGGGGGTAGAGGTGGTAAGCGGAGGCGAAGGGAAAACTCATTTTTTACTATCACTCCTGTACACTACGTATTCCTAAACTTTAAAATTTTGACTTTTCTTTTTTGCCTATCTTAAATTTCGTCACAGTCTTCGCTTTCTGGCTTCGCTTCGCCATCTAGCAGCGGTATCTCGAGCTCGTAACTCGTAATTTTTTGCTCGCGTAATAAAGCAAAAAAAAACTACGAGTGACCTCGGAAAAGTCTTCCATTAATGCACTCGTAGGTCAAGGTACCACTGTAGTTGTGAAAGGAAGAAGGAAGACAGTGAACAATGACTTACTTGGTAGGCTACTGTTTAGATACAAGCCGTTAACGCGTTGAGTCTGGGTGAAGGGATAGGACATAATCTTCAGTCTTACACACACGCAGTAGTACCGGAAGAAATCAGTGGCAGGCTATTCCCAAAATACTGCTATGCTTCTAATAGAAGCGCAACATATTGCATTTAGTGCCTTTTGTTAAAGCCTGTGTAAAATTCATCTGTTTCAGTGTAGACACCTGCGGCTTATAGACAGGTGTGACTTATTTATGTTAAAATTAAAACATTTTGTTAAATTCAGTGGGTGCGTCTTACATATGGGTGCGCTTTATAGTCTGTAAATTACGGTACTATGCAAATCCAAATTCTATATTCAAATCCAGTATTCAGATCCAGAATATGGATTAAGTATCAAAATTCAGTGTCCATATACAGATCTACTATCCAGATTCAGTATAAAGAACTCGTATCCACAGTCAAAATGGCAAGTCAGTATCCAGATCCAGCATTAAAATGCAGATTTATTATTTAGATCTAGTTTCCACTTTCAGTTTGGATTAAAACAGGCAGATGCAGAGGACAGAGTAGTATGGAGACGAATAATCCGCTGTGGCAACCATTAATGGGAGCAGCCGAAAGAATAAGAAGTATTATCCTCATCCAGTATTCAGAACAAATGTCAAGATCCAGAATACAGATTGAGTAACGAGATTCGGCGTCCAAATACAGATCCACTATCCAGACATGGTGTCCAGAGTTAAGTATTTAAATCCGGTGTCGAGTTGCAAATCTAGTTTACAGATCGATTAGCCAGTTTTAGTATCAGTTTACAGATCCAGTATCCAGATTCAGTACCTAGTTCCAGATCAAGGTCAAGCATCCAGAGCTACCATCCAGATTTAGTATTTATACAGGCTGTATTCTTCGTGTGAACTTTGGTTTGATTCTACAGTCATAGCGACCAGGATGAAGAATTTACTGATGACAGTTGAGTGAATGACCGAAAATTACTTCACTTTGGTAGTTAAATAAAAAACAGCCGCATCGCTTATCACATGTCGCTTATTTTGTGTGTGTGTATGTGTGTGTGTGTGTGTGTGCGTGCTCAGGGCCTGGCAGAAAAGCACCAGAAAACGCTGGCCTTGTTGCGGAAACAGCAGACAGTGATACTTGACGACGAGCTGATCCAGTGGAAGAGACGTCAGCAGCTTGCCGGCAATGGAGGACCACATGAAGGAGGATTGGATATTCTGCAGTCGTGGTATTTTTTTTATATATATATATATTTATACATATTGCCTATGGGAGGATTCAACTTTATACAGCTGTAAAATACATGCAAGACACGAAACAGCCTACAGGACACACAGAATTAAAAGGAATAATTTGTGTGTTTGGGTGAAAGGGCTATTTCCATGACAGTCACTGTGAAAAATGCACCACAGTGCAAGTCACTGCCAGTGTTAAGTTGTGCTGTAGCTCTTTTCTAAAGTAAACATGAAAAACATAGTTATTTGAGCACCACAGGGAAGAGCACTGGGACACAGGTCAGGAGTTTCATACTGTAGATAACACTTTGCTTTCCTACCTTATGGACCTCCATATGGATATCATGGTGCATCTACACACACACTAAAACAACAGAGGGTTGACTGAGGAAACACTGCTGATCATGTGGTCATTGTACACACGATACACATCGACCTGCCTGAGGGAGGAATAGGCATTCTGCAGTTATGGCACAAACACACAGAATAAAATTGCCTAAGGCAGGACTGGATTACCCGTCGTTACTCACTCACTAGCAAGCTGTCTGTTCACTCTAGGCGAAGCCACCGTCAAGTCTTTTAAGATATTTTGAAATGAGTCTGGTCCGTTTCTAAATGCTTTCTGGCGTAAAAACAACACCTGGAGCATAATCACAGTCATAAAGCCATTTAATGAGACGTGACGTCTGCGCATGCGTGTGCATGTGTGCGTTTGTGTAGGTGTGAGAAGCTCGCGGAGACCATTTGGCAAAATCGGCAGCAGATCCGGAGGGCGGAGCATTTAAGGCAGCAGCTGCCAATTCCTGGGCCTATCGAGGAACTTCTCAATGATCTTAACAGCACCATCACTGATATCATCTCAGCGCTCGTCACCAGGTCTGTGTGTATGTGTGTGTGTGTGTGTGAGTGAGTTTATCTTCTTCTGTAGTACAAATTTTCCTAAGACTGGAATTTACCCAGAATTTAGTATTTAAATCCAGTGTCCAAACTAGTATACAAATCAAGCATTCCGATTCAATATCCAGATCCAGAGAACAGATACTTAATGCTTAATTTTATATCTAATACTAAATGCTAATTAAGTATCCAAATTCACTATCCAAATACACATTAAGTATCCAGATCTAGAATATGACACTATTGTCCAAATTTAGTATCCTAATACAGATTAAGTACCTACATCCAGAATGCTAACTTATTATCCAGCTTCAGTATTTAAATCCAGTATCCAAATCCAGATCATGTATCCAGATCCAGAATGCAAATTTATTATCCAGATACAATGTCCACACCCAGATCAAAAATTCAGATCCAAAATCCAAATTTAGCATCCAGATTTGCTATCCAAATCCAGATCACATTTCGGGATAGAGAATTCAAGTTTTTAATCCAGATTCAGTACCCAAATTCAGATCAGGGATCCAGATCGCAAATTTAGTATACATAATCAGTATCCAGATTCAGTATCTATATTCAGATTCAGTATTCAGTATTCAGTATGAGGATCCAGATTCAGTATTGAAATACAGAATAAGTATCCAGATACAGAATCCTGATTCACTATAACTCCTAACATGTTTTTAGACAGATGTTATTCTTAGTCTGTAATCTAATGAACCAGTCTCAGGATGTATTCATTGATCTAGACGTGAAAGCTATTTTATCAGGGGGTCTGCCAAATGGTCACTCATCAACTCCTCACTCACTAATGGTCACAGGCTTCATTGGAACTTTGCAGCTCAAATGCACAGAGACAATAAAATAGCGTAATTATGCATTGTGACCTCCACAAGAAATCTATTGAAACATGAAACATGCCTCTGACTGAGTAGTGCGTAAATCTGTAATTACTATCGAGGTCTAAATATGGAGATTTTGACACTTCAATACTTAGTCCTTACAGTCACCTACATCTAAATCCACAGCGATTTAAACCAGCAATATAACAACGTACACTAAGCTAGGTTAAAATTCACAATGCAGAGTCAGTATCCGGATCAAGAATCCACATCCAGCATCCAGATTCAACATTCAAATACGGATCTTTTGTTTGGATTTAGTATCCAAATCCAGTATTCAGTATCCAGAATTTAAGTATCTAGTTGCAAATCTATTTTTAGATCAAGTATCCAGTCTTAATATCAAACTACAGCATGAGTATCCATATTCAGAATACAGATCCCATATCCAGATTCAGTACCCGTATGTGTTTACAGGTACTGTACTCAGGGTGTCTAAATACAGATAAGCATCCAAAAAATGAAGGCAAATCTAGAATTTATATAGCAATTTTAATCCTATAAAACAGGCAATAAGACCAGGAATTTTAAAAACTAGCTTAAAATCATTGTGAATTTAGCATTGACTGATGAACATGTGTTCGAGCTATTTCAGGTGTTTATCCTGTGTTTGTGTTTATTTTTTTTTTGTTCTTCAGCACCTTCATCATAGAGAAGCAGCCACCTCAGGTGCTGAAGACGCAGACGAAGTTCGCGGCAACGGTGCGTCTGTTAGTCGGAGGAAAACTCAACGTTCACATGAACCCTCCTCAGGTGAAAGCCACCATAATCAGCGAGCAGCAGGCCAAGGCGCTTCTTAAGAACGAAAACACCCGGAAGTGAGTTCTGTTTGTACGCAGTGCATGAGACAGACACAGTGCCAATGCATGCATTTGTAAGACACATATACATAAAAAAAACACAGGAAGACATGGAGTGCCTTGAGAAATCTAATTTAAAGGATTGAAAGGTCATTTAAAGTGGAATAATCTCATTCTGTCTTAAAAAAAACTCGCCTTTTTCTCCTCTCTGGTCCTCTAATCATCCACTCTCTACAGTAACTCATGCCGACTAACAACATGAAATCACAGTCCAGGAACTGGGATGAAGTTTTGGTCACATGGTTGTGCCATAACAAATGAGTAGCAGGTCACACTTCACTCCGATTAAACTCATTTTGGCTCCACCCACTAATCCTCTGGACTGTAATGTGGTTTAATTAAAGTCTCTGAAATTTGATGAGACACTTGGTGTGAATATCTCAGCTGTAGTAGGACATTGATGTCTCCAGTGGCCTTAATATGTTCTCTATATCGTGATGCTCTTCCTTCAACTCTGTATTTTTGTCCGTTCTCGCCTCAACACATTCGCCTTCTCAAAAAGAAATGAACTATGAATCACTTTCTCTGCATTTCAGTTGGAAATGATTAAAAAAGAAAGGATGATCTTTTCATCAGGTCCGTATGAACTCCTGCACATTATTTGCCCACCCAAACCCATTTGCATTACGTCAATTCCTCTGCTTTGAGTGAACTGAAGTGCTCACCACACCACTGGTGAACGTGATCATGCGATCGTGGTGCCCACAGAGCCATGTTGAGTAACGCGATGAATTGAACTTCCTGTTTCAGGTCTACACTACATGGATAAAAAAAAATTGTGGACACCAGACCACAAAGATCCGTATGTGCTTTTAAACATCCTGTTCCACATTTAGCCCTCATTTGCTGTTTCAATAACCTCCACTCCTCTGGCAAGATGTTCCACTAGATTTCTTTGGAGGTTTGGACTCATTCAGCAACAAGGGTGTTAGTGAAATCAGGTACTGATGTATGGTGCAGTCAGCGTTCCAGTTCATCCCAATAGGATGAATCTATTTTAAACTATGTAAAGCACATATGATTATGGAGTTAGCTTTGTGCACGGGGGGGTATTGTCATGCTGGAACAGGTTTGGGTCTTCCAGTACAAGTAAATGGAAATCGTAGTGCTTCTGCATCCAAAGACGTGGCTTTCACTGAAAGGTCTCAACTGAACCCGTTGATCAGTATTGAGCAAATGTAAATAACCTTTAGGCTTTTTATTGGCCAGGAGCCGAGGAAGCAAAATTAACCGTGCTCTCTGGACAGGAGCATGGCCTACTTCCTCTCTCCTGTCAGTCACAGTGATGCTACCCAATCATATGCATCTATAAACTTCAGAAAATGAGAAAACACAAATAAGTGTATTAATAAACAGGATTTCGGCAGAGACTTAAAAATGTAAAAAATGTAAAAATCTTAATGTTAGGCTTTAAAAAAAATCATTTTAAGCAGCTCTTAATTTTCTGATGTTCATGTAACTCCAACTCTCACTGAAATGCTCCTGCAGCACTTTAGAATGTTTTTGTTAGTTAGTTTCTGTGGTGGTGTTCTTTCTTTCACTTGTCCGAATATAATTCGCTGTAGTACGACTGCAAATGAGACCAACTTGCAACAGCCAATCAGCTCTCTGTTTTTGACGTGACTTTCTCGGAGCGTACCAAAGATGTTAAACGGGTTTAATTTTTTTTTTTAGCTTTGAGGAAGTATAAGTTTAGCGATACTCAGTTTAAAAAATGAAAATGAATTAAGGCGAGTTGCTGTCAACATATGTGTGTGCGTTTTTGATGTCGGTCTTAAATTTCATTGTTAACGGTCCTAAAATTGACTTTGTGAAACGTGCAGAAACCCTAATTAAATAAACATTATTAATGCAATGAACTTTATACTGCTTTCTTTTTCCGATTCAAAAAATACAGCAGAAATGAGATTCAATATCAAATCTAACAATCCATGGTTCAGAAGAAGTGTGTCTGTGTGAAAACCTGTGCTGATAATTACCCAGACAAGTCAGAAATCTATCGTAGGTGCTGACGTGAGTGTAAAAATGTCTTCCATCTCTCGGTACATATAACACCCTGTCTGTCTGTCTGACCCTTAGTGACAGCAGTGGCGAGATCCTGAATAATAACTGTGTGATGGAGTATCACCAGACCACAGGCACCCTGATTGCACACTTCAGGAACATGGTGAGGAAAGCCAACTGGGTTTACTTTCAATTCCAATCTATTAGCTTTTACTTATTTCCAACAAGCACACAGAGAGGGTGTTTTGAGTGAGCTTTACTGTCTGTCCTTTATTTCCTGCATCTCTGCTTAATTTATAGACGTCATAGAGAAAGAAGTAAAAACTAAATAAGACCTAATAATAGTGATGTGACTTCTGGAAGCAAAGACTCCTATTTCCATTTCATTTTTTCTTCACACCCACTGCACAAGTTCCTCAGAAGGCCACCTGAGACTGTATCTTCTGAATATCTGGTGTGATGTGGTTCATTACTAAAACACTCACTCTCTGCCTCTGTTCGTTCATCAGTCTTTAAAGAGGATCAAGCGCTCAGACCGGCGTGGGGCAGAGTCGGTAACCGAGGAGAAGTTTACCATCTTGTTCGAGTCACAGTTTAGTGTCGGGGGCAATGAGCTGGTTTTTCAGGTCAAGGTGAGATTGCACATGCAAATTATGTGATTAATACAAACACTAGTAAAAGGAGCCCCCATACACACTCTCTCACACACACACACACACACACACATTACCTTCCGAGCATACAACAGACAACATTCCCACAGACCGAAACTTTCCTTGTAAAGTTTACCAGGTTAGCATGCTAATGGCTCTTAGTGAAAATATAAACACTTGTTTAACACGCTTAAAATTTTTTTAGCAATTTACTTCAAGCAAATATGAAGGTGCTAGTTTTCCCACCTGTGAACGTAAGATCTTATCTTCCTTGCACATCTCATGTCCTGGTATAGATTAATTGTGCTAAAAACACAGCTGTTTATTTGCACTGGTTCAAAAAAATTTTTGGCGGGCACTTATAAGCATCCTGTAAAAAAAAAAAAAAAAAATCAGACCACATGGACCAGCATTCACTCGCTGTAAGTCTTGGCCACCCTTAACCCTGTCGCCGGTTCACCGCTGTCATTTGGACAACTGTTTCTTGGAGCACTTTTGATAGATACTGACCACTGCAGACTGGGAACATCCCACAAGAGCTGCAGTTTTGAAGGTGGCCTGACCCAGTCGTCTCGCCATCACAAATTGGGCCTTGTCAAACTCGCTCAAATCTTTACGCTTGCCCATTTTTCCTGCTTTTAACATGTCAACTTTAGGTCTGATAGGTGTAATTTCTATTATATTTTTATTCCTGTTTTGTTTTGTTACTAAGGTCATTCCTACTGAGCTTCTGTTGCAAAGGAAAAACTCCCTGACATCGCAAAAATCTTGAGAGGAACCAGACTAAAAAGGGAACTCATTCTCATCTGGATATATATATATATATATATATATATATA